>JABFDZ020000097.1:10247069-10274348 GCA_019775955.2 Pollimyrus isidori | reverse complement strand
CAACAAGGAGGGCTAATTTATCAGATACTTTAACTAAAGCAGTTACAGGTTTTTTGCGTGTATGACACCAACCCCACCCCCCCCCCCCCCCCCCCAACCAAATCCCACTGAGAACTAAAACCAGCAAGGTTTTGGTCACAGATCTCATTCGCCTGGTCCATTTCCTTCAGCAACATCTGTAGACCAGGAAGCTCTCACATTTAGCAACTGGAGAAATGGAGAACGGCACAACGCAGAGATGGATGCCCAGCGTCCAGGAATGTGACACAAAATGATTTCCACCTTGATGTCCAAATATTTATGCCGGCACAACAGGCCACGGGCAGTAGTTTTGTACTTCAGTGCATTTCAAAAGGCCTTCAGCACCGTCATGAAGACTAAAATATAGATGCATTTCCCCAAGTTAACAGACTACTGCTGGTTTACACGCCCCGGAGTAACACCCCCCCAAAACAAGCAAGTCATCTTGAATACAGCAGTCTAGAAGAATCCTTGGACATCTTAGCTTTCAATCGGCTGACCTCTCAAAGAAGATGAACCCAAGGTTAAGTTACCACAGAGCCACTTTGGGATTGTTCTGGCCTGACGCTGGTGCCAAGTCATAAGCAGAAATAATGCCACACACAGACCTTTGTGACGATCTCTTTGTATTACGGGAAACAACAGGTCCGTCAGTCACACAGCGTTTCCATGCAAGATGGGTCATGAACAAATGACGCGCCAGACAGGATTACATACAACTACAGTCATTCACCATTTTTTATGCAAAGCTTTTTGTTGGCAAAAAAAAAAAAAAAAAAAAGTTGTGTGCAAGTTCATATGGGAGAATTTATTAGCAAGTCAAAAACCACTCTCCTAATAACCAGCATCAATTTTATCTTCTTACATCCACTGCTTATGCATTTTTTTTTTTCCCATTTTTTTTTTTTTTTTTACTTTTTTTTTTTTTTTTTTTTACAAGTTCACAACCTTGTGCGATACCTTCACTGACACCAAACCTGAGATCCGCGCTCTAATAACACAGGCAAACGCGGCGGCTGGAGTGCGACATCAAAACAAAGTCAGACAAACACAACGTTGTCAAGTGACAAAAAAATTATAATAACTTTTTTTTTTAAAAGCCCCAAGCAAACAGCATCGTGTCCAAAGCACCACTGAGGTTTGCAAAACATTTATGCCATGAATTATGAGAACCACGACCCCCTGTAAACAGACAGCAAATATTTGTAACAGTTGTACACATTCCACTAATTAGACAAAACATACCAGTATATTTTAGAAAAAAACACGGCGCAAGATGTCCAGTATTATTTTCTAGAATCCACAGGGGAGCTAGCATGAACTTAAAAAGTTGTCAGTAGCAGACAGATTTTCATTTTAGCTGCATGACAAAAGCCAAAATCTGACGTGTATCATTTCTTTAAAAAACCCGAAACAAAAACTATGACTTCTGTATTTAACTTCACAGCATAAAAATACAACGCTGTCTCAGGTCCTTCAATAACATTCAACGACCTGACAAACACAAGGACAATAATATCAGGCTAACATGGTCATTCAATTGTATGAATTCATGCTTTAAATGCCATATATAATCAATGAATGCATCAAAGTTATCTTGCACTTAAAACTGGAGCTTATAATGCCACTTTCCAGTACAAGAAGACTCAAAACTATCCATTCTTTCCCAGAATTGCTTATCCAGTGCATGGTTGTGAATTACCCGGACTCGATCCCAGAAACATAAGGCAGGAGGCAACGATGTCAGTCCACTGCAAGACATTCGCTCAAGTAGGCCTACACACTAAGGGCAACTCAGAGATACCCATATTACTACTATTAAGTTTGGAAGGTATCATTTACACAATAACTATCACACATACATCATTACTGATTGAATATTTACGCCATGTTTTCCAGATATTCCTGTAATCAAATACATGAACATATACTAATATGTCACAGTGTTCTTGTGCACAATTCTTCAATAATTCAACAGCATCCAAAGGCTAGTAAAGAGAAAACAAGCCGTCCATTTGTAACATCATTCCTTTCCAAATTTGTCTAATTCCTGCAAGGGAAGGCATTTCTGGACCCTTCTCAACCACAAAGGTAATTTATCACACAGCCAGTTTTAACGAGCGGACTTCACGACTCAGCACTTCGCGGACAGAATGACGTGTTATAAACAGATCACCTATATGTTTAGTCATTACAAAGGCATAGAATTAGTTTATTCATAAGGGGAACTTTATTCGAAGCGAAAATTAATGAATTTGCGACATACTATTTAGCCATTTATAGGTCATCACGTTTACGACAGCACTACCCAATATGAAAGTACTCTTAAGAAATTCAATACTCAATAGAACGATAAACAAGCACTCAAAGCCGTTACTTAAAATTAATACAACATTCTGCGTCTTTTTCTGAGAAAGAAGTGCTAAGTCATTTAAAGCTTCCACTGTTCTTCCGCAACATCAGACGAACAAAATCGTTTAACTTTATTAGAATACCACTCATATTACGCCATACATCTAATTCAACAACGAACAAGCGATCATTATACTTCTGATAATAATAGGACTAATAATCATTATTATTCAATTGTTATTAGGTCATTTGCGGCTCTCTACATTAGAAATAACTAGTTCCCTTTTTTAACTTGGAAATTAGGCTACTTTATCGCATATTACAAAAAACCTGAATGACGACCACAAGCCATGAGAGGGGTTATATATAGGGGGGGTGGGGGTGGGGGCAATAGGCCTACTTCTTAAAAGCCCCTAGGAAGGCTGTGGACGGAACTTTGCTGTATGCAGTGCGGCGTGTAAGCACGACGAGGATACGTGGATCCTTTTACTTTCAAATTACAAGGACCATTTGTAAAGCCTCATATATCCAGTAATCCTGCTAATTTAAAAAAAAAAAACGACATTCCCCCTCCTAATTTTGTAATACAGACAAATACTGGCTTATTTCTATAAATTGAAAAGTCGTGATGTTTTTTAAAAAATAACCATAACATTGTTTTTTAACTAGTTATCCGTGATTGACTATATAAAAACAGCTTGCCAGCTACTTCATGCCATGCCATGTTAAAGACCATGTAAACAAGAAACCAGAGTACTTAAAAGCAAAGCTACGAGTTAGCTCAATGAACCTATTTCCCCCCATCATTCTGGAAAGCTGTAGCTGGCAATATAATTTTCTTAAACGAAAAACTAACAAAGTTCCTTCACCAAATTTAGGTCCGATGAGAAACGACTGCTCACTAAATCGACTTCATATAAATAAAGAATAAGATCTGAATGAATAAAACACTTCAGGATGGCGCATTAGGTTTTCAGCCAGAGATATATTCATATAAATAAGCTGATAAGCAGACATGATATTAATGTTTTAGGGCTTCCCCCAAAATTACACAATTACTCTCTTTAGTTGAGTAAGTCTCTGTCGATGTTGCATGACTGCAGCACAAATACATTTTGACGGCATTCAAACACATACTTTAAAGAAGTTAATCATTTTGTAAAGAAGGTGGATGAAAATCCCAAGCGATCGCTGGCAAACTACTTAGCGAGACGGTTTTGGGGTTTAAAATCTTACCTGTCAAACGCAGTTTCACTGGGCCGTTTCTCCTCACCCCTTGGTTAGACATGTCCTTTTACGGTCCAGCTTGACTTGTAATTACAGGAAATATGTGCAGGGTTGTATATCGATTTATTTTATTTATATTTATAAAGATAAATATAAATAAAATAAATCCCTCCTTCTCCTCTCTCCAGTTCACAGTGAATGAACAATAATGGAGTCACGGCATTGTGGCCCGGATGTACACAACACTGCCATTACACCATACCGCGAACACGGGACAACAAAAAAGGATGTCTAATGCAGGGTAAACGTTAATCCTACACCGCAGGTCAATAAGGACGGGCGCCCGAAATCCAAGTCTGAAAGAGGCATTAAAAAAGGCAAGTTCCCGCACGTCTACCAGCGTTAAGGAGCGCAGGCTGACCGGAGCCTATTGCTGCGACGGCGGCGGCATCGCAATGCGAGTCGCTGCGAAGTTGACGGGTGTTGAAGAGTCTCTCCCCCCGCAGCTCCTCCGCCGGGGCTGGTGACATCACCCGACTGAAAGCTACGAGAAACAAAAAGCCTACCTACAAACAGTCAAGCATGTGTGCATATATATACGATTTACAATGCGTTGCTTTTTAGAACTAGATGCACGAAAAACTGAAGATGAAATATTAGTTTAATATATTATGTCTAAATGCCCCTATTTGATGATATTTTGCAGATACGTTCGTGTGCATTTGGCGCGACTGGAACAATCGACATTCATATATTTAAGTCTTACTTTTAATAAAATGAGAGACTATAACCTATGAATGAAATTCATAGTATAACCTAGTTTAATAACACAGTCGAATGCTTATAGTCGTTTTACAGAATAATGCTCTGACAGATTGAGAAACTTTCTTTAAGGAAATGTTGGGGAACGATATACTGTCCACAGAATAAATATGGAAAACGAGTAGTGAGAGCAGTCTTACCCTTTCCTGTTAAATTTCAACATATTATGTATACAGGCAAACAATAAATTAAACCGTACTACTATATACACGTGCTCAACATTCAACATGACTGCTTGATACATTTTAAGCTATTCTGGCTCCTCCTTAAAGAGTTACATTCCTGGGGAAATTGTTATAGTCTAACATTTTTAAACGAAAACTATGCCGTAATCTCTTTGCAGAAGACAAACGTAGAATGGAGAATGACGTTCAGGGAAAGAGTTTACTTATAAGGAATCAAAACTGGTGAGAATGATCATTAAAACCGTTTTATTAGCATTGTGTATACGGAAAAAACAGAATGCAACTAAGTAATTATATAATTAAGTTGAAACCTTACTGACGTAAATGCGCTTGTGTTTATCTTATATAAAAATCCTATTCTTCCAATAATTCCGCTACACACGCCTCTGATGTTACAGAAATTGGACAAAACTAGATTTCTTTGCATTTCACAATATATTTCAGTATGGGCACCTAAGCGGATTCTCGTAAAGCACACGGATTTCAAAATGCAGACCATAAATGTTCTTGTGGAAAAACGCCATTATACCCAATGCAGCAGGCAAGCATGATTTTTCTACATACCGAGGTCAAAGTGTTAACACTTCCTCGATGGGCCCTGTAATGGATTGTGGTCATTGGAGTACTGAGGACTTGACCTCGATGTCCTCAACGGTAGGTACGGGCATGACAATATACAGGAAACCTTATAAATACTAGTCCGTGACTAAGTTCATATGCAGACGTATCTCAGTAGCAACTGACCTTTTTAAATAATGGGAGAGCATTAACTTACTCACATCCTAAATCTTCTGAAGCGACACATTTCAAAACACACCTCTCTTAAATCCACACTTACAATCAGAAATGAAAAGATTAAAAGTACCTGACAAACTTGAAAACCTTCACAGGATGACACCACCTTGCATTTATTCAGCATTAAAGGAATGCAATAAGCACTTCCAGATTCCTGTAACAAAAACTGGTCTTTGGATGTATGCAGGATGACACTCAACACGTGTTTTGACTCAATTAAAGTGATACAGTCACAGAAAAAACCGTTTCGCTAATCTCTTAAGCGTGTGTGCATGAACAATAAAATACTTCTTTTGCAAACTGCAGCCTGGTTCTTCAGTTTGTCATTGATGGACTCCTTCCTTGTTTTGTGAAGTTTCAGTCCCGCTAAGAGCCTGACATGAACTGTCCTGGCAGTGCACTTCATTCCTTTTCAAGGCGACTTCATGTCATCCTCCGATTCATGAGAAGCGTTCAGATAAGTCAACTCATCTCCAGCGTTAGAAAGTCACTTCTGCCCTTTATCTGGCTGGTTTATGGCTGTTCCCAGTGTTTCCTGCCTCACCTCATGCTAGTGCACTTCCATCCTAGAAACTTTAACCCAGAGGAAACATGCTGCTTTGCACAGGCTTCTATACCAGCAGAATCACGATCAAACAGGGATTTAAAAATTCAGATTAAGATCTACAGTGGTCTCTTTTTCCAGCAGCTGTAGGTAGGAAAATGAATATATTCAATAAAAACTGTCCACCAATGCAGAGGTCCTTGTACAGTCTTATAAACCTGACGAGACAGCTGTGTAATACAGTCGTTGGCACAACTGGATGTCGATCCTGTGCCATGGCGGGCACATTGGCCTTTTGCATTGAAGCACTGAGGTCTTTGAGAATCCAATCCAGATACTTTATTTACAGTTTATAAAAAAAAAAAAACAAAGTCAGACAGGTATATACACATAAAGAGAAGCCACATAAATATTAGGACTCAGAAGTTGAAAGCGCTTTGGTTATCGGTGATCTGAAAGTCATATCCATCAGCTGTGGTGCCTGGGGCGACAGACTCGTCTTCCACTTCCTGCATAGGAAGAGAACCCAAAGACTTTATACATTAAGCGCTCCTGGTGAGATCGTTCAAGCAAGACCAGTTCCTGCTTAAGCTTGGAATACTGCTTACCTCGCCTGAGAAGTACTTCTCAATCAGGCTGAGTGACGCCTTATATACCATCTCATTCTCATGAGCCTGCAGGGCCTCGATCTTATCCAGGCCCCCGCATTCCTCGATCATCAGGCAGAGCTTCTCAGCTTCCCCAATCTTTTCTCCTGCCTGCGAGCAAAGAATTGGCCGACGCTGGGACACATGCCAAAACGTGGCTTATACCACAGCGCATTTAAACTGCCTCTCATGTGGGTGGGTAACATACCAGGAAGATGTTGGAGATGGCATCCAGGATAACCAGAATCGTTTTGCTATCCTTGGTAGACAGCAGATCCAGTAGAGGTTCCAGCACGTTGGCTTGGACAAGGTACACCACCTGCTGAACAGTGCCCCCACTGGTGTAGTTTGTTATAGCCCACACAGCTTCTTTCTGAGTCTTGTAGTCACCCTAGGAACAAACAAATCTGTGATGGACCAAAACTGCATTTTAGCAACACACCACATGACTTCATTCCAACAACAGCGCGCCGAGGTGAAGTTCGAGCTCCACAAGGCATGGAAGATCTTTCTACCCAAAGAGAGGGGGGTGCCTTACCAGTTGGAGCACCTCCACCAGCAAGGGCACCAGGCCCGCATTGACGACCTCCTGGATCTGTGTCTCCTTCCCCGCAGTGACATTGGACAGCGTCCATGCGGCCTCCTTCTGAATATTGTTCTTGTGATGACGAAGCAGATCAGGGAACGTGGCCAGAGCACCGGCATCCAGCACCTTCTGAGTCTGCTCGTCTGTGCCAGTAACTATGTTTCCTATCGAACGCAGTGATGGAGTCTGGCACGGTGAACAGGGTTCAAAGGGTGAACAACCCAGAGCTTAAAACAGCGAGCCAAAACAAGCGTTTTTCCATCCAATTAACCATTTCAGTGGACAGATTTCACTATAAGCAACACTACACTGTCCTTCAGTGAAAATATGCTCCCTCACTTGTCAATTGCATTAATACTAAACGTATCCAAGGAATCCACAATACAATAAAAAAAAAATAGGACTCGTAATCTATAGCAGTCATTCAGACAGACTCCATTTTAAGAATTCAAGCTTAACATTCATTCAATCTCCCTGCCACCAACTTGTCAGTTTTGGCAAACTCAAAACCAGCCAAGCCGATCAGTGTCCCACAATAACACAAAGCCATACCACGATGGAGAGCTCCCCGGAACCCAGCAGCTGGACCATGCGGGGTACCAAGCCGGCCTGCACCACCACCTCGATGCGGTCGTTGGGCCCGTCAGTCAGGTAGGACACGGCCCAGCAGGTGTCAGCCAGCACTTCCTTGTCGTCATGGTGCAGCAGGTGCACCAGTGCAGGGAGCAGCTGCTGCACCGCCGTCAGAGGGGGGGGCGGGTTCTTGTTGCGGCAGAGGTTCGACAGGGTCCACGCGACATTCCTCAGGTAGCCAGACTTCAAGGAGGAAGACACACACACACGCACGCAGCACTTAGGATGCAGAAGACCAATACACATTCCTAAAGCAGTCAGGCACAAGGGCAGAAACTTGACTTGTGCTCAATACGCCATCTAGTGGCCAAAAAAACCCTGAAACTGCGATCTCTTAAGTTAGCCACTTTTATAAGAATCAATGGGAAGATAGAAGGATAACAGGGCCGTTAGAAAGAGTGAAACGATACTTACAGAGAACGTAGAAAGGTCAGGGACAGCCAGCAGACTGAGGAGAGGGTCAATGGCTCCGTGTTTGATGACCTTGTCTCGATAGGCAGAACCATCACCTAAAATGAAGCAAAATTTGCATATCATTTCTCAATGCATTGCCGATACCTTAATGCGCAAAACAAAAGCAAAGACCCTTTACCTGCAATGTTTCCCAAGGCCCAGATGGCTTGCTCACTGATATGGGGATGCGGGGATGTCACCAGGCTGATGAAGGCTGGGATAGCACCCCCCTCTACCACAGCTCGGGTCTGATCCGAAGTCCCAGAGGCAATGTTGGTCAGAGCCCAAGCTGCCTCAAACTGGATGGGGGGACACTCTCCCACACCCAGAAAGCTCACAAGCTTTGCGATTAGCCCAGCACCAATGATGCGGTCAATGGGAGGTTGTCGCTCCCGCGAGAGCAGCTTTCTGCAGGGCAACAAAGTTGGGGGCAGGGGTGTCACCAAATCAGTAACCACTAGCAGGTAGGACAACCATCTCGGGACCTTCAAAACATGTACAAGCCACTGAGGCCACTTTACCTAGCAGCCTGCGTTGCGTGTAGCTGCATGTCAAGGTTATTGCTGCTAACCCCTGTGACAATCTCCTCCACTGTCCAGTGCTGGGTAGGCTGCAATACACAGTTTAACATAAAAGCGAACATGAATACCTCGGCCATGATTTTCGCGGATTTCGCTAGGTTATAAACAGCACTTAATGAGCTTTGATCCAAACCAAGTTTATACTTTGACAACCCGGATATGGTGAACGAATTAGCGTAATCTGTAACTAAAAACCCGACAGCCAGGAAACATGCATGAAGTTAGCGAAATACGGCAGGTGCAGTATCTTTGGCTTACCTGCGAGTTCTGGTTCTTCTCTTGAAGTGGTGAAGTTGCCTCTTCGGGGATGGTGCTGACATTCCTCCTTTTAAGGATTTGCTCGTCCTTCTTCGCCTTCCGAAGCTCGACGTTGACTTCGATCCTCCTTCGCCTCAGCTCCTACATAATGAGGGCGGCAGAAAGCGTAGCTAATCAGATACCCAATAACCTGACAAGCGAGAAAGGCTGCAACATGGGCGGCATCTCTTGGTGGGATCTGGTCACATACGTTGGCATCTTTTCCCTTGTTTTTGAACTTGCTAAGACGAACGGTGTTCTCGTTCCCAGCAGAGGACATGCTTCCAGCAAAACCGGGGATAAGTGATGTCAAATGTTCACCTTAGATGTAGAGAGGAGGGAATATATAAGAACGTTAAATAAAACTATAGTTAACGATTTCCATTTTCTTCCGCCATACAGAACACAAGCTAGCAAAGACATGTGGCAGCCGGGCTAGCATGGAAGCACACGATCGTGATCGTATATGATCATGTAAAACGATCCAAGTGCAGAAATATTTACTACATTAAAAAAATAACAAAAACACTTAAACACAAACATCGCATTTGTCGAGAGACATGCATGTATGTATGTATTTGCAGGTAGAAAAAAATCACTAGCTCACAAACATATACTTACCAATTCCTTAGCCAGATGCAATGACGTATAGAGAAGATACCGCTCTTTAAATTCCCGGTACTGGTGAGTTGTGATTGGGCCGTTCGAGCGAAACGTGTTTCCTATTGGCTGGGTTTAAAAAAAAATCACATTATTCGCTGAACAGATCGTCAAAAGATATGTTCTGCTATCGCGAGATGAATACATCGCCCATTGTTAACCTTTTCAACGTTTCCTAAAACCACTATGTCTATGTCCTTCAACGCTGTTTCTTACGAGTACATTGTCGTTACATATGTACATAGTTGCGCATAATAATAAAAAATAAAACAATACAACAGACAATACAAATAACAAATTCTAATGCCTCATATTATTCATTAAAAGCTAAGCTTGGAAGCGTCAACAATGTGATGACCCAGTGGCCTAATGGATAAGGCATCAGCCTCCGGAGCTGGGGATTGTGGGTTCGAGTCCCATCTGGGTCGGTCATCTCTTATGTTTTAATTAACGATGTAATTTTGGTACTACCCTCTTAATATCTGACATTTCTTATATATTTATATATATAATCAAATAAATTATTTGAAAGCCGTTCATAGGCTTACAGTATTGCCGTATTTCCAAAGTTTATATGATTCAGTGAGCAGCATACCAACATGAAATAAATATTGAACACTAACTTATGCATGTATGCAACGCTGTCGTGCCGCCTATGCTAACAGAAAACTGGTTAAGACTTTTATTGAAGTATAAAGCTGGAAATGATCAGTGTAATGCAATTTGCATTTGACTAATTAGTGATGCGATTTGCTAAATAGTCAAGACTGACTAATGTGTCCTGCAATACTATCATTCAGTGACTACATACTGTATAAGGTAAGATCAAAATAAGGACATTTAATCATGATTTCCACTTTGCGGGGCTTTCTTCAACACAAAGGTCGCATGGTGATGACGAAGCTGCTTCTCGGGCTCGGAACGTTAGGCGCAATGCGAGCGCGGATCTGTCGGGGAGCAGGGAGCGGGGAAAGGGACAGTAGTGCTCAGGCACGGCACAAGGCAAACTACCCAGTTTCTAGATCTAGGATGCTAAAAGCTCTGAAGTTCTGTCCACAGCACTTAACATTCTGTCCATTAGGGGGCAGTTAGCGTTGCTAATTTGTTTTAAGCATCACAACCACTGCACAATAGAATGATCGGTGAATTACCAGCGCTCAACAATGAAACATAAAATAGAGAATAAATAAGAAGTATCTTTAACTATAATTCCATATGCATATAACCTATATTATCTGGATGTCTAAAATGGCAACTGACAGAACAATAAAATATTAGTTATTAGTACTTATTTGGCAATCTCTTCGTCCAAAGGGACATACAAGAAATGCACCTAATACGTGACACAACAACATAACAATAGACAACAAATACACAACAAGCGTTCAGGTGTTAAGATGTGTTAAAACAGCATTCACGTGAATCGTATGTATTTATGTATTTAGATACCAGAGTTTTTACAGTGCAAATATTATTACTTACTTTGTTCATCTGAAGGTCATAACTGTAACACATGTCCATACTATAGGCACCTTCGGATAGTGCTACAAATGCACCTCAGGCAAAAATACCACGGGTTCCTGCAAGATAAAAAAAAAGGATTTAAAAATATTTGCTTGGTGCTGTTGGCACATAGAGTAAATGCACATACAGGTATAATTTAAACCCCGATTATTTCCTATTATTAAATTCAGAGGCTGTGTTACTTGTATCAGGGAGTCAGACAATAGTATGCTATTGATTTTATGTATGCTATTGATAACTGGGATAACAGTACATAAGTTCTCTTATAAATTCTAGGTGTTCTATATCTGACTCACATGTTATCATTTTCCAATAGCGATTAGTTTACGCAATAAGAATGGCGCCCTTTGCTTCTTGATAACTGCAGTGCTCAGTGTCTTGCAAAAGAAAAAAAAGTGTTGCTTGTTATTATATGTTTCATCGGGCAGCATGATGTCTCCCGTGTGTAGGGTATGGGTTCGAACTGCGTTTGCGTTATTTGTATAATCTTGCATTTTCCCCAATAATTCTGCACGGGCTGCGTATGTGCGCTCTGCCTACTTGCATGAACTAATCCCCCGGCACAGCGATCAAGTCGAGGATATGATGGATACTGGAATACCAAAAGTCAACAACAACAACCATATAATAATAATAATAATAATAATAATAAATAATAATAATAATAATGATAATAATAAAGTCGTTCGAGTTCTGTCTTGGAGAATAAATACCTATACGTGATGTATTCTCCTTGTAGACCTCCCATGAACATGGCTGTACATTGTATATTCACAGATGTACGTATATTGGCTACTGTTCTGCATAGGGACTGCGTGAATAGCCACTGTAGTTCATTCATAAATCATGTCTTTGATCTGCTTGTTTACCAAAGAGGAGGGGTCGTTGAATCTGAACGACACGCCTCTCAACACCAAAATCTGCCGGGGGCTTATAAAGGAAGCTTAATGCGGGCAGTTTTATTTCATAGTAGAGCGTCGTCAAAATGACACGAATTGTGCTTCTTCTCTCTGTAGCGCTCGTCTTCTCCGAAGCAGAAGAACATGCTGTTAATGGTGAGTCCTGCCTTTCGGTTAATTATTGTAAGTTTAAACTGATGGCGAAAACGGAAGACAATTTCTGCGAATAAATAAGCGTAAATTTTAATGAACGGTACACAAACTAGTGTTTAATTTATCCTTCATTGCGTAACGCGACTATTATAATACGGGGATGTTTAAAACATTTTATGCAATCTTTAATTTCAATAAGTGCTAAATTGACAGTGTGACTTATAGTATGTCACATTTTTCAATTTGAAATATAACTACGAAAAAAATCGATCGCGATTTTCGAATTCTTAGTGATTTTAGAGGCTTTTAGTAATTTTACATATAATAATAGATAATTACACGAGACTGAAAGGCAGGCAAGAAAGCATAATGAATAGAATGAAGTATTTCAGTTGAATTTGATGTTTTTTTTCTAATTTTTTGGGATAAAGCATTATCATAACACGCCAGTGAAAAACAATTGCAGCCTCTGGGTGGCTGTGGACGGTCGCAAGTGATGTTTCTATAATTGCGCAAGACTAATCTCAGAGATAGGTATGAGTTTGGAATGATTATTGGGCTATGGCAACTGGGGAATTACGAAAATTGTAATGGACTGTGAAGTGATTTTCCATAACAATCACAAACTTGTGAAAAAACCTAATTATGATGAACCCTCAAAAATACGTTGCGAAGTAATTTTTGAGCAATTCAGGTAACCATTTATGCACACTCCATATTCTGTGAAGTGGTGATAAAATGTATGGTCTGCTGAATGAACCCTTCTGGTGTCTGATTGTCCTCGGTTTTTTGTGGTTTCAGAACTCTTTTCTCTGATTGGGACTGCCTCTCAGAAAACACACGGGGCTGGAATAAGCGACCCGTCAGAACCGGCACTCAATCACAGCACAGCGGGAGGAAAGGGGCCCTCTCTGCCGGTCAACGAGTTGCTGGAACAGAGTATCAAACCTGGAGACTCTAAGTATGTCTTACAGCCCCTGCCAGCCGGGATATGGCCCAAACACAGTGACCTAGCACCCTTACTCCGGCCGGGCAGCCACAACAAGAGCAAGAAAGTGACCAAGAGTGACACGCTTCCTACTGAACACAACAGTGAGAAGGTTCGGGAGGAGGGGCGAACCCTAGCCCCCGAACTGTTCCCCAAAACACCTCTGGCCGCCGCTGCTAATCGCACACAGAAGATTGTGCCAGACCCCCTTCCCAACAGCCACGCCCTCAACGACCCAGACGTCCGCCATAACTCCAGGTCCCGGAGTCCTCTCCAGCCTGCCTCCCCTCGCAAAGACCCACCGAACCGGAGACTGGACCCCGAAGAGAACCGGCCTGGGAAATCCAGCCTGTACCAGTTGGGTGGAAGGAACAACAGCAGACCCTCTGTTCTGTTCAACCGCAGGTCATCCAGCCTGCTGTACCACTTTGATGTGCTTAAGAAAGGTACAGTAGAGCTGGCTCCCGTCGTGCCGCCAGAGTGCGGCGCCGGGCACGCGCCCTAACTGCTCAGTTTGTGTAAATACTTCTCAGGCCATAATTTTCTGCATAGCTGAGGTTTCCAGAATGGATCTGTTGTATAAATCTTCACATGCACGAACTCGAGAGATCTTAAATATGTCTAAGTGAGATCGATCATTATGCAGCGATGAAGTGGAAGCTGGAGCAAGATAACAAAAGCCTCCGCCTGCAGACCACCAAGCCTGGAATGCGACGCCATGGTTTTATAATGAGGCCACAGCGACCGTCCCCGGCTGCTGTAATGATACTGCAGTGGCTGCTGGGGTTTCCTAACGTCGCGTCTGTTCTGTCCCCCCCCCCACAACCCCCAGAGTCCGACTTCTCCCAGGAAGCCGTGTGCCTGAGCGAGTGCAGGAAAGAGAAGGAGGAGAAGGAGCATTACTGCTACAGCGAGTTCGGTAAATATGCAGCTGGCCGAGCAAGACCAGCCACCTGAGGCAACAATCGGGGCGAGCGGCCCGCCCCGAAACAGGGAGGGGGGCAGTCCCCGCTGCAGGGAGTCCCTCGTCCTTCTGCTTTGAGTGGTTGTTTCACAGAAGGTATGGGGGGGGGGGTCACAGGAAGAGACAGGCCTGGGGAGACCCGCTGGGAAGGAAGCAAACACATTAGGGCCCCCGGCCAATTTGTTGAGTGCGCCGGCCTGCGGGTATTATTAAAAAGGCGCCCCCTGCTGTCTGGGTATTAAATAGTGTGTTCTTTAGGTGCATTTTGGAGATGTGAACTTCATGCGCAAGTTCTGTCTATCATTTTGGTCAAAGATTAATAGTGAAATAGTGAAATACATGACATGCTTGCGGTCTTTAAACAGCAATGCTTACTATCAAATTTATGGCGGTTTGCAATTACGGTATCATGGTGGCGGTCGCTTAGCGCGCCATCTAAAATGAGTAGTAACTATGCGGTTTGTGCAGAAAGAAAACACACCTCACCCTTTACAGTCCATCTGATTTCAATTTCTGCTCCCGGACCCTCAGAGGTTTGGCTTTTTGCAGTCCCATTCCCCCCCCTTCCCGTCACTGACCCCATCCTGTACTCCCCCTTACCCAGCCATCAATGGGATAGTGCACGACATCGAGGTGCTCCGGAGAGGAATCCGACTGATCGTGCTGCTGGTCAACAGCGACGGCTTCTACAAAATGAGCCGCCTCTATGTCACCCCCGACAGCTACTTCTTCAAAGTGCGGATCCTGGTGCTGGACACATACAAGTGTGCCAAGCCCTGTCCGGACCTGAAGCTCGGTAAGCACCCGGGTCACATCTGTTCACCTGCCAGAAGACCCCACCCTTCCTTTATCAGTCAGTGAAACATCCACGCCATGTATTCTCCATGCACATTCTATTCCAGTAGGGATATAAATGATTAAAAGTTTAAAGTTAAAACGTATAAAGATGATTTTAAAAACATGTAAATTTTCATGTAAATATTTTTTTCCATTCATCTTCCATGACTGTTTTTCCAGTACTTAGTCACTGCGATTTGTGTATTTTACGCTCAACCGAAATTCATTTACAATCCAACACATATCTAAAGTCTGTGTAAGACACACCAGTAAGGGACGTGATTCCTCAGCTCTGTGCTGGGTCGTCTGTTGTAAGGTGAATGGATCAATGGATGGATGGATGGAATTAGCTATTGTCATACTGTACTTTGATTATCTAAAGCAAAAGTACTTTGATAGTTTTCTTCACATTGAGCCTGTTGACAGACATGTGATGTGAACTCTTGCAGGCAGCAGATACATTGTAATGGGTCAGATTTACCACCGGAGGCGTCACATAACCAACGAGCTGCTGGCCCTTCTTGGGGGGAAGCTGAAGCCGGGCGACGGCATCATTCGCAGCAACAACTATGTCAAAAGGTTCAATAAGAGGAGGCATCAGAAGGCACAGGAAGCTTCGCGCTTAAGGTGCCGGTGAGCCAGCCTGGCAAATCTGCCCCCTGCTGCACAGGCAGAGACACTGCGGCTGCTGCCGGAACTTTCCAATAACCATACTCAGAAGATGAGCAGGCGAAGGACACTCTGCCCTGGTCCATTTGCATCCATAACATAAGTCAGATTATAATTTAGAAATGCTATTTATCAGTGTTAACTTTGTCTCCAGTATGTGACAGACTACAAATGAACAGGCCTGATTTTTACAGCGTGTTTGTTTAGATGATGACCTTTCAGCTTCATACGCTGCACTGAAGCAGAAAGGCTTCGGGAGAACATCAGTGCTTTTCCGTTGTAATTTAACAGCTTGGCAGTCAGCATGACCAAAGCCAAATTTGGTGTGGGTTGGTGTCTCCCTGTTCCTCTAATTTCTCATCCTCATCCACCCTGGGAAACAGTCCAGATCAGTGGAATGAATCCTGGTTTGGCACAGCACTGCCGTAGACGTTTACTGATATTTGAGAGGATAAAGTTTTATTAGTTATTTCGATCTGCCAGCAAGGATCGGGATCAAGGGAAAGCCGCCACGCTTAAGCGCATTCAGCCAGCGCGACAAATACGCCGCGAATTATAAGCCGGACTCCTCAGAGCGACATTATAGCCGGGAGTGGAGTCCTCTGCAGGAGACAGGTTCTCCTATCATCACAGTGCTTTCGGCAGCAAAATATGCGCCGTCCAATTACATCGCTTCCTTGAGGGAACCACAGTACAACAGAGCGTCTGTTTGGATGGAAACTCGCAGGGAACCTCAGGGAGCCTCTGACTCATAGACCAGCCAGCAGAACAGAAAGCGCTTCTATGCCCCACTATACACACTGTTGCTTCTGCGCTCGCTCACTTTCTCGCCCCTTATCAGAATTCAGGAAATGCACTGTTACGGTAAAAGAAAGAGTGAATAAGAGAGACGGAAAAAAACAACTTCCAAAGAGAAAGTGATGCTTATAAGGACCAAAAGGTTTCAGTTACGTGCTTGTACCTTTCCTGATATTAATTCCCTGTGCAAGATGAAAAGCTCACCCACAAAGTTGACTTAAGGGGCAGCGCCCACTTGCATTTGATCATGTCTGCGTGGTTAATTCTGATCGGTAGAACGGGATCCCTGTTACACCTTGCCACCTAGCCGGCATCCAGGCGATTTAGGGTCCAAAGGGAATTCGAGGGTGGAGTTCCATCGGGTCAGAGGCCTGGAAGTCTCTGCCGTGCCGATGTGGCCACGGTGGAGGGAGGTGGGAGTGCACAGTGTAAGAAGGAAGAGGGTGATGCAAACCAGAGGGAAATTCAGTTTTTCCACCTCTAATCAAAGGGGGGCTCCAAGCTGAAAACACCCAGCTGGGCAACCCCCCCGTACCTGTGTCACGTGGAGCGGCACTGGCGTGGAGCGGCACTGAAAAGCATAGCAGTCCTCATATCCGAGAACGACGTAATAAAACTGTACTTACCTTTTCTAAATGAAAATATCTGGTGTGTGTCATTTCCTGGGGAAAGATTTTATTAAAGCAAACCCCACATAACGAAGCCCGACGCCCTTGGCCATGAGATGCAGCAGTGAGGGCAGCAACTACATCTAACAGCGCGTTGCCAGGCTGCCAATGTGTCGGACAGGGCAGCAGGGAACAGTAGCTGGCAGGAAACGGGAGCTCCCAAGCATCTGTACTTCAATGGGGGTTGGAATGACAAAGGCATTCCTCGTGGCGGGGGCTGTCACGGCAGATGGGATTTTACAGAGCAAAGTATGGCGACTAAAGCCATGTGATCATCTGCTACAGATCTGGCCAGATCAGATCAGATCATACCCGGACTGGTTAAAAGCGTACCAGGCAGGCAGGTATGATGTCTGTCAGCACGGAGTCTGTCCGCCGCCGAGCTCCATGCGGAGGCTGGCTGTTAGGGACGCCTCGACGGGGAGCTTCTGCATCGGGCACAAAGATGCCCACTTAGGACCCAGCTCAGGAATCCTTTGGAGCTCATGTTACAAGTGTCTTGAAGATTGCAGGGGTTTTATAGAGCAGAACATATAAAAACTTCAAATTTCAGAGTCTTTAAAAACGGCATCCATTTCATTCAGTACCTGATAACACTTTAGATAGAGCGCAGATGATCCCATTTTCAATTGGGGGGGTCAGGTACTGAAAACTAAAGCCTTCATCCATGACTTACCCATGTTGATGAACTCACTCCTATGAATGAATGTAGATGTCCCACCTCTCCCAGAAGTTCCAGGAGTGTCCCACAAATTGACAGCAGCTCCCTGACACCCACAAATGATGCACAGTGACCCAGCTTTACCACTGCAACGTCACCTCAAATTTTAACATCACTCCCTGGAACCTGCCCAGTCGGCAATATATATGTAGTATTACCTTAATCCCAGCCAAGCACCGGCCAGCACCCCCACCCTCCTGGATACCTCTTGTCTGCTTTGCTGAAATCAGTATCCCTAAGAAAGGATATCTCTGAATGGACAGACAGGAAGACAGATAGTGCTGACAATATATTAAAATGGTTTATATGAAGGATAAAATAAATCAGGAAAAGGGACAGTTAAAGACTGCACTGCAGAGGTGATGTCAAAAACATTACTTTATTATCTAGGATGAAATGTCCTATCAGGTACAAAAAAGAATCTCTTTTGAGTTGCCACAATCTGTTAAAAACATAGATAGCATCTATTCCCTACTGGTAGGAAAGGATTCTTCCTCCAATTATTTTTTTCTAAACATTTGTCAAAATGAATTAAATTCCATAGATATGAATAAATAATACAGATATTGCGATGTTATGAGATGTGCAGTTTGTTTTCCTTTACATAACTCATTAAAGAATCTATACAGCCCGCCGCCCCCCCCAAATCACTATGCATACAATATGCAGCATCTTTGACATAAAGGGCAATTTCACCTAAATGCAAATCTCATTTGAGTTAAACAGCTCCAACAGGTGAACCTGTGTCCCACCCGCCATTGGAAATCGAGACAGTCACTAACAAACAATCGGAAACAAAGTCGCAACAAATGGCAACGAAAGGGGACACGCATCAAAATGGTGTGCCAGCCAGTTTCAACTGGACGACAAGAACTCTTCGCACTCACTCCATTAAACGTGGGAACTGGAGCGAAACGCTTATGTACCACCACACCCTAAAAAGCATAAGCTTGACATTGGTAAAACAGACATGTTCAACATGTTAAAAAAATAAACACTTTGCATTAAAAGCGATCATAAAAAGAGCCGTCCGAGTTTCTCAGACATGCACGATGTCACCAAACGCGTCGGGGGGGAGGTTCAGCATTGTGCCGTGTCCGAAATGACACTGCATTTAGGTCTAAAGTGCCCTTTATGATTTTAATCCTTTCCAATTGTCCTTGTTTCTTTGGGAAAAGACCTGGAAAAGGTTTCATGAATTTGTTGGATCAATACCTTCAATTAAGAACACATGGAGACACCTGTGTCTTCTCCGCTTAAGTTTCATATACATCAATGTTTTGTAAGTTGGAATACAAAAAATAAAAATAAAAAAAGAAAAATCTGACAAAAGTTTTACAAACAGGATAGCTTCAAATACACACAACTCTTCCTCCTCGAGTCCATCAGTCCTACATGGTGATTTTATAGAAATGTATATATATTTATTATTTTTTTTAATGCTGCCGTCTGTTATAAAACATTCTGCTCCAAGGGACCAAAGAACCAGGAGAGTTTGGGAAGGATGGGGGGTGAAAAAAAAGGTTGTGAAATGTTACTCAATCCTTCAAATACAAGAGTTGTGGAAAAAAGTGGACAGGGAGGGGCTTAAAAAAACAGTAAAAAGTGTCCAGTGAAGTCTGATTTAACACAAAACACCTTGGTCGTGACAGAAGGCTCAATAAGTGAATGGAAGCCAGCTGTTCTCAGGGTGTTCCCCAGTAAGCATGACAACTGGCTATCCTGGATTCTTCATGAGGGGAAAAAAAACACAATAAAGGAAAAATCCCCCCCTCCACCCCCGAGAAATGACAGGCTGGGAAGCCATACTGAAGCCCCCCCTGGCTGTCCAGGGCTGATCCGCTCTCTTGCTCCGAAGTTTTGCAGCACAGCTCGAAGTGGTGGGGACCCTGCAAGGGCCTGGGGGGGCACTTCTGGAGGGAATGCTGGTTTAAAAGGGAGAGGCCTCCTTTTGCTGGGCTGCAGGAGGGGGAGGGGTCTCTGGGCCAGGGATGAGGACAGTTCCAAAGCTGCAGGAGGCGCCTGGATCCGCCTTGGATATAATGTTCAGAAACAACAGATTCTCGCCGTTTGTGAGCTTAGGGCAAAGAGGTGTGAACTCTAAGAGGCTGAAGACTGCAGTTTGTTGTTATGAGACCTATAGAATATAGAAAGAGGGAACAGTTGAGTACCCTTGAGTTTCTTTTTTTTTTTTTATTAAACGTTTTCACAAAACAGACAAATACAACAGGGATCGCCAAAAACAAAAAAAAAAAACAAACAAAAAAACGACACATACACAGGATGCCAGGGGGTCTGATATGAGACATAAAAAAATGAATAGCAGCCATGTTGGTGTAACAAGCTCTTCATATACCAATATGGCCGACACGGTGCTGGTGAGTGCGCTGAGAACCCAAGGCCTTCCTGTCAGCATCACGGCTAAGGGGGAATCACTCCCTCACATAAAAACAACCCTTCACAAAAGGATTTTAAAAGCGTACAATTTCACGTCCATTTAAAATCTCAGCTAAGAACTACAGCTTGGCTGAGCAGTGATCAGCTACTATACTTGCTTCAGTGCTTCACAATAAAAACAGGTCAATTACGCCTTAGCGGTCGTTTAGCTCAAACCGCCGGCTGCTAACGTTCAGTACCGAAGCGGTATAGTTCACGACACTGTTGTTGAACTTGTAACAAATTCCGCAAACACTGTACAAAAATACTTTATACAATTTTCAAATATCCAGCTACCCTATTTTAGCACTTTGTCTGTGAATAACCATCATATTTAAAAAGTAAACTCAGCTTTTTATATACCATTCCAATTATTTTAGAAATGTCACAACAGTACAAATGAGAAATGCAGTATCATTTCACTTAATTGTTTTTCCAGGTAACTTTTTCTCAACATGGCTGCCATCACGTGATCATCAGTGGACATCTGTCTGAAGTTTCGTTTTTACAACTTTTATTAAAAACTACTTATAGGTCATGGTTTGGAAACATGGGCTTTTTTATCTTTTTGCTTACGCAGTCATACAGAATTGATGCTGTTTCGTGACAGCGCAATGTCCCATGATTTTTTTTAGATTAAAGAGTGACCCCAGCATCCAGTTCAGACTCCGGCTTACTACGTCAGACTTACGACATCACAATCTGCAAGAAAGAGAGAGAATGGATGGGATAAGTAAGTGCATGCAGGGCAAATGGACAACACGATGCAAAGCAGAAGCCAGGAAGCCGAACTATGTTGAAGGAAACCCAGTGCTGGCAGTCAGTATGAGCATGGCGGCTGCGATGCCCACATGTAGGTCTAGAAGGTATGGCGCAGGCATTTCATGCTAAGTTAACGCTAAAGGATTTTAGTACCCGATTTTTCCCCGCTTGCTAACAGTTTTTGGAGATCGACGACAAAACCTCCGGATCGGAGGCAAATTGGCGCTGGCAAACCGGTGCTCGATCGTTACGCGTGAACTGTTCAAAGATGCCAGCCCACAGGCATCGTAGATGCCTGCCAGATATCCAGCGTACTAAATATCGGGGCTGGGCGACGACTCCAAATCCTGAAGGTATGAGAAGTGTTGCCACTGGAGATGAGAGCGGCATCTACCTACAGCCAATGACGGCACAAGACACTGGGGTGAGGTGAAACCTGAAAGAGGAATTTAAAAAGGCGAAAAAGTTCAATTATGAACTTTAGAATTTAGAAGCTGTTCTTAGTAATCAGAAACATATACAATTAATTTTATGTGCCGGGTCACTAAAGACCGAAGGTATGTGATATGGTTTCCGGAAAGTTCTATGTACAGTAAACAAGTTAATTTG
Organism: Pollimyrus isidori; assembly: GCA_019775955.2. NCBI lineage: Eukaryota > Metazoa > Chordata > Actinopteri > Osteoglossiformes > Mormyridae > Pollimyrus > Pollimyrus isidori. The sequence goes on along the minus strand of JABFDZ020000097.1, from coordinate 10,252,517 downwards.
CAGCACATATGTGTTGTCATTTGATTAAAGTGTTTTAAGAATTGTAGCGTGTCGACACTAAAATCGTGACTCCAGTGTTATTCACGTGCAATTTCTTGACAGATGTAGTGTGTGACCCCCATCGCTGGTCAGAAGATGTGTGTGAAACCCATCACTGGTCAGATGTAGTGTGTAAACCACAATGACTTCAAGACCTTGATCACAAGACAACAAATCATGCAGTGTGAATGGTAAAGCAATGAGGAAAACTGAGCAGTGTGAACTTAGCCTCGGCTGAAAACCAAACTGGTCTTACACTGACGCACCATCATGTAAAAAACCACAGACTAAATTCAGAGTTTTCCGGAAAGCATGGTCCTATGGGACATATATGTGTACATATATGAAGTTAAGGGAAAGACAGACTGCAGGGGGAGGAGCCAAGGTAAAAAATGATACATTTAAAAAAAACAAACACATGACTACAAGGTGAAGGAAGGCAAAGACGAAAGTAGAAGACAGGAGAGCTCTTCTCAAAACAGGGCCCACATCCGGAGAGAGGCACCTAGCCGACACAAAGCCAGTCCTACCTGCTTGCTTTGAAAGCTTTCAGCTTCTGTACAAAGAAGGACTCCAGAACTTCTGCGCACTGGTAGAAGGGTGAATCACTGGGGTTGTAGTAGCGGCAGTTGTCGAAGATTTTGGTCATATCCGCCACAAACTCCGTTAGCTTGACATAAAACCGTCTCTGCAACCGGTCCTCCATTGTAGCTAGGTCTGGAGAGAGGGGAATGGACGGTCACTGACATCAAAAACATTGGGGGATATATAATAATATAAAGGTCATCCCACGGACTCACAACGACTGGACCTTCCTGTAATGCTGTCACGCACGTCCTGAACTACGCGTAGTGGGATTCTGCACATTCCTCAAAAGAAAAAGCCCCAAGGTCTTTGCGTGATGGAGGAGATGGAAATCTGCTTCACACACACCGCACTCCAAGGCTTCCCATAAGGGATGAAAAAGGGTTACTACAGTGATCTGGGAGACGTCGCCATGAAACCACTCAAACTGCTTAGCAGTCTGTATGGGGTCGTCATCATAGACTACAGAAAAACACCGAGGGAAGTGTTCAACACCACAGGGCAGACCTCATTTCATAAAACAGCCTGACATTTCTTGCCTGCTGCACGCCCGTGCAGCACAATCAGACCTATCGACTCCCATAGAATGACTGCCGTTATGGATGCTCCGCCATGTTTAAGTTAGTTATCTATATATAACCCAACTGGAAAGAGGGTGAACGAAGGAAAAGAGTGAAAGATGACTCAGACTTTTTTCCATTGCTCAGGGGCCCGGTTCCTTACACCATGCATCTACATGCATTCTCCAGCTCTGGGAAGCCACAGTAGAGTTTTTACCGAGACACAGCACCACTGGATCAGATCTCTAATTTTTTAAGCTATGATTTTGTGAGGTTTTGTTAAGCCTATCCTGTATGTCCGTCTATCCATGTCCATAAGCTTCCACCCATTAGCCCTGTCGCTCGCTGTTGATGCAGTTTGCCCGCGTGCCGCACATGCCGTCATGATTTTTGAGAAGGCTCAAAGTTTAAGGCCACCTCCATGCAGCATTTCCATAATTTTCCTTAGCTCCTGTAAACCTAAGTGATGTAAGGCTGACTTTACAATCTAAAGCTCATATTAAGCTGGGAATCACAATGGAACCATTCAATCTAGGTAGCTCCATTTTTTTTTTTTAACAAACACTGCAAAGCATCAAAACTGAATAAAATCTCATGGCTACTGAAACATCATTACCCTGCGTTTCTGTATAATGTTATGAGATTTAAAGCAGTAATTTGTCTACTGAGCTTACTGGAGTCTCCTTTATCCAACCGTGGGTTTATCCCAGGGTGACCACGCAAGGGCTGGAAGAATGCAGGAGCCAGGAAAAATCTAATTAAAACGAGTGATTGGGCCATAAACCACATGCAGCTTCTCAGATCACGCAAGAACAGTTTCCACGCACAGCTAACGTCTTGCTTGAGTGCATTCTACCCAATGAAGTAAATTAAATTTGTATCTTCTCTTTGAGAATGTGTGTATAAATAAAGAAATCCAAAGGTAATTTCTTCATACCATCATAAGTGAAATTTTATAATCCTCAACTTGGCCATGGCTAAATGAAGGGGCTCTGAGTGTTTTTTTTTTTCTTTAAAAAACCCAACAGACTGACTTTCAAAAGTTTGACTATAAACCTCTATAACCTACCTGCTTAATCGCACCCCTTTTAAGATACATCAATAGGGCACACAACCAGCTCCACTTCTCCAACCCCCCCCCCCCAATGATAACAGCAGAAAGTATTATGGTTTGTCGCTTTTTTCTGTGAGTGTCTGACCGCACGCCTCGGACTGCCCGATATTTTCAGTCCGCTGAAGGGGGGTGGGGGCAAGCGTCTCCTGCCTTTCCGCAACTCATTACTCGCTTGTTTGTTTGCCTGGCAGTTCAAAAAGACCCCTGACGTAAGTAGCCGTTTAGGTGGGCAGTTTGATCTGAGCCGGAGGCCTGCCTCTTCATGCCCATTCATTCTCCAGCCAGGCCTGAAACCGACTTTTAGCAGTCGCATTTAAAAAAAAAAAAAAAACGAAACAAAAAAATGCATACAGTCCTCCGGCGCATGTGCTGAACTTTTCATTTCGGGTCAATGGGCCACACAGACACGGCAAACGAGCCGGCTCTTAATCCCAGACGAGGCTGTGACGCCGCGGGGCGCAGTGCAGGCTTACCCATGGGCTCTTTGATGACACCGTAGTAATCGGGGGCGTCATTGGGATCCACCGGCTCGAGGAAGGGCCACGCCATTTTGTGGGCCTGTTAGATACACAAGCAAACGGGCAAGACTCTAAAAAATGAGGAAGAACATTGCAAAAATAATGCACTGGAGTCATCGGGACAAAACAAACAGCACGGCACGATTAGAAGCAGCTGGTTCAACACAGATGTCCTCTCGCGGCACATCTTCGGCGAGTGAGAAGGGAAGATGGAGACACAAAAGAAAAACAAAAAAACACACAACACTCCCAGGCCGAGATCCAGCGGCAGCCCCAGGGACGGCGCAGGATCAGATAAAGCGCACATGAAGAACAGGGCCTCCTTTGTCTATCGGGCAGGCATGGGGGGTGGGGAGGTGGAAGGGAAGAGGGGGCTGGATGGGTGGGTACCTGCAAGGATCGGAGGATTCTCCTTAACCCCTCGTAGTCCTTGTCGGTGAGCGGTGTCAGGACGGTCATGGCGTCCTCCGTGGACTGGCACTGCGGGCACACGTACTCGTCGATGTGCGTCGCCTCGCTCTGCAGGATGCCCACACAGCGGCCGTGGTACCAGTTCTGGCAGCGGTCACAACCAATGTAGAACCTTCGGAGGGGGTGGAGTGCAGAGACAAGACGGTACCAGTAAGAAATGGAGCTTGGACTGAAACAACCGAAGTGTGTCTAGACCAGGGGTGGGCAATCTTATCCGCAAAGGGCCGGTGTGTATGCAGGTTTTCGCTGCAACTCCCTAATCAGATTACTAATTAGATGACTGAATGGCTGAAGAGTCCTCACACCTGGGTTTGAACCGCTGACCTACAGGTTATCCCAAAAACCTGCATACACACCGGCCCTTTGCAGATAAGATTGCCCACCTCTGGTATAGACTGTGTTAATGAATAAGTGAATAGAAAGGTGGATGCATGGAAGGATGGGTTCAGAACAAAGCCTCTCAGCTGGGAGGCTTGGACAGTCCTGTGCTGGTGTTCTCAGAAACCAGGCCTTCCAGTCTGATTTACCGCAGTAACGCGCCGACATCCTTACTGTGCTTCATCGTACGGTGTCCGGCAGATGCAGTAGAGCTCTTCGGTGCTGCCCTCCTGTGCCCGCTTACACTCGTTGCAGATGTAATCGTCCATCTTCTTGGCCTCCTTCTCCGTGATACCCACACACTCCCCGTGGTACCAGTTTGTGCACAGGTCGCAGCCGATGTAGAACCTGAAGACCAGGTGGGAGACGCAGAACACAACCGGTTTCGACCAAACATCACCGTCGATCCACCACACCGAGACACAGGGCAGGAACGACACAGTGACCAGTACATTAGAAGGCTTGGCCCACTCACTTTGACTCATCGTAGGGCGTCTTGCAGATGCAGTAGAGTTTGGTGTCCTTCTTGGCGTCCTTTGAGGTAGTGGAGATCATCTTTTTCTTCTTGGCCTTGGTCGAGGTGGCATCCTTGTCGTCGTCTCGCTTGCGCTTGTGTGCGGACGGCGAGGAGACCGGGGAGGAGAGAGCAGCGGCGGCTTGAGCGGCGGCGGCAGCGGCCTGCAAGGCGGCCGCCTGCGCCTTCTCCTTCTCCCTCCTCAGCTTGCTCAGGTCCTTCTTCAGCTCCTCCTAGAAGATGGGGGGGATGAAGAGGTTAGGAGAGGCCATCTTGGCTACAGTGACACGGGAGAGAAAGCCGTCGCCAAGCTCCCCCAACGGTTCTCCGAATCCTCAGGGCAAATTCCAGGAATGGTACATAAATCAAGCTTCCATAAGAGGACGGACGCGTCTTAAAAATTAACCAAAACCTTGGAGGCATTTGCTTCCTCGTGGCAAAAACCTAAAGTGGTGCATCTTGACCTAATGTCTTTAATGGAGAGTGATAAGATGGCACGTGTGTGCTGGGGAAGGCGGCAGGGTTGAGGGCCCCCCGACCTGGACCTCCAGCTGCAGCTCCTTGTCCAGCAGGGCCCTCTTGTTGAGGATCTCGGCCTTCAGCTGCTCCTTGTGCTTGAAGAGGAGCGCGGAGAGGCGCGCGGCGTTCTGCTTGCTGCGCTTCTGCTCCACCGACTCCTCCCGCTTCCGCTTCTTGGCGGCCTGCTTCTCGTCCTTGTCGATTTTGTCCAGGATGAACTTCATCACCTGGTTGCACACGATCATTCTGCGGCAGGGTTTGGGTTGGGGGTAGGAGGAGAGCACAGAGTCACGTAGGAACGTGGGATGGATACTGCACCCAGTCGTGGGAATTCTTGGCAAGTGAGAACCTTAAAACAATTTCTCCCTGACAAAATCTTGCACAAACTGGTTATATGGGATATTTTAATATCCTAGGTAATCCTTCCCATTCTAACACAACCGTAACCTCAGTACCATGTCAGAGACATAAAGCAAGGGCTTGTGTATATTTTTCTCCTATTTATATGAGGGTCCCAGACAGGCCTGCAGCAGACATGAATGGACGGGAATCTCCTGTGTGTGGGAAACAGCTGGAAGGGAGATCCATGTGTTTCTCCCCTAGCTGAGAGAGGTCAGGGTGAGCTTTGGTTCCCAGACTGAACACGTGGTTAGAAGTGACCATGGTGGACTGGAGATGGGGTGGGATCAGAACGGGGGGGGGGGCGGGGGGGGAGTGAAGTGAGGGGCAAGGGGTGGCAGCTTACCCAGT
>JABFDZ020000097.1:10232962-10246969 GCA_019775955.2 Pollimyrus isidori | reverse complement strand
CCCCCCCCCCCCCCCCCCCCCCCCCCCCCCCCCCCCCCCCCCCCCCCCCCCCTGCAGGGCGCGGCAAGGGGTGGCAGCTTCCACAGTTCATCGACTTTCTCCGCCACAGGTCTGGCTTGTGGTGCGCATCCCCTCTCCAGGAGTTGGCCGGAGGTGGAAACGGTGACTCACGACGGGGGGGAAAGTGTGACACTGACGAAGCATGCAAACAGCAGCTCCAGACACCAGGGTCAACAGCAGGCATGGTCACAGGAGAGAGGGTTGGGGAGTACCTCTGGTTCTCCTCACGCTCAGCCGGGGACAGAGTCTTCTTCTGCTTCAGGTGCTCAATGACGGCATTCTGCTTCATCACCACCTGAGGGACAGAGGGGTATCCAGCGTCTGCCACACATACGCAGGTAAACAAAAGCGGAGGCGCCCTCTGTCCTAACCTCTGACACCACCAGCTAGGACAACAAACCTTGCCAGAAACCTTCAGAGCGCGCGAGGGAGAGAAAGAGGTGATGTAATGTTATGTTTGCCCGAGAGCGGTCACCATGGCGACGAGCAGCCGGGAGAGCCCACCTGTTTCTGGATGATGTCACTCTGGCTGACGGCCTGCAGGTTCTGCTCGCGCTTGGCATCCTGCTGCTGCTTCTTCTTCTGCTGCTGCTGCTCCCGGAGCTGCTGGATCCTCTGCAGCTGCTCCTGCACGCTGGCCGTCTGGATGGTGACCACGTTCTGGATCTGGTGCGCCTGCACCGGTGCCCCCTGCTGGATCTGGATGGGCAGCTGCAGCTTGATGTGCTGCGGCAGGCCGCCCGGCTGCGCCTGCATCTGCGCCGCCACGTGCGACTGGATCTGGGAGAGCACCTGCGGCTGCAGCTGGGGCACGGCGATCAGCTGGGGCTGGTGGAGCTGCAGCTGGGCGCGGGCAGGTGCGGAGGCCGCCGCCGCCACGGATGCCTGGCTAGCGGCAGGCGGCGGCTTCATCGCCACGGGAGTGGGGGCCTGAGTCTGCGGGGAGAGGTGGGCTTGCGGTATAGTGGAGGCGGGGATTCCCGGGGTCACTGGGCTGGCCTGGATGGGGGCGGCGGCTTGCAGGGCTGGCTGCAGCGGGGCCTGCGACGGGGGCTGAGTAGAGGCTGGAGCCTGGGCCTGGATCTGGGGCTGCGCTGTCATGGGGAGCTGGGCCTGGATGGCTCTCTGCTCCACTGGTCCTGCTGCGAGCGGAGCAGAGAGCAACACAGAAATGGGTATCCGCCTCACCTACCGGCGGAATTAGGCGTCTCTTCATTCCTGCGGCCGTCCGCAGGCAGCGAGAGGATGCTCACCCAGCACGGAGGGCGTGGTGCCAGTGGCCGTTACGGCAGTGACTGTGGCGTTGCCCGAGGACACTGGTGGGGGCAGGGGGGTGAAGAGGAAGCGCTGTAGCTGCCCGTTGGGTAGGGCGGCCTGCATGAGCTGCTGCCCGGGGCCTGGGATGACAGTCACGCCCTGGGGGATGACCTGGAGCTGGCCGGTGGTCTGTCCCTGGCCCTGGATGACCACAGTGAGGCCCTGGGTGCTTCCCTAACACACACAGACAGACACGGGGGTTCAACACTAGCATTCCTGAAAAAATCAAGCTCTCCTCACAAGAAGCCCCCCCCTCACTCCCCATGCAAGCTGCCCGCAGCCTCATCAGTGCCGATAGACATTTATTGTTTTGGAAATGAAGCGAGTTTCACGGTTTCAACCTCGAGTCAGCAAAGAGACGTTTTTCTGAGAGTGTGGTCTGAGGAATCATGAAATACAGGTTGTATGAAACTGCCCATCCTGCTTCACAGGTACCTCAAATTGTTTGTGTGCACTGTGGCACCGCATTATCCCAAACACAAATGTACACACGTCCGGGGTAATTTACAGTCTTCTGTGTGATCATAATCACGCAATGTTTCACGTCTTTCTTATTGTACCGTAATACATTTGCACCGCAATCTGTTTCTGAGTAATTAGCAGTTTCGTTTTACAATTGAATAAGGATTGTTGCGGACATCAGCCGTATCTATATTTATTATATAACTGCTTGAATGCCATACAGAAACACACACGCATGCAAAAGTCTTTAATGTACCGTAATATATTTCGACCGCAGTTTTGTTTTTACAACTGAATAAGGCGACGCAGATTGTTACAGACAAACTGTATCTATATTTATAATTAGAAATATAACCGAATGAACGTGATATGGAGACATATGAACACACATGCGTAAGTCTTTTTTAGTATATTTGGCTGATGGTGGGAAACTGAAATCGCAATTGCCGAATCAAGAGAAATTGGGATTGAATTGCATTTCAAATTACGATATATTAGAACCTGCATTTCATGATTCCTCAGACCACACTCTTAGAAAAATGTCTCAGTGCCGACCCGAGGTTGAAACCGTGAAACTCGCTTCATTTGCAGAACAATAGGTGTTGATCGGCGCTGATGAGGCCGCGGGCGGCTCGCGTGGGTTCCAGAGGTTCCGAAACATTCCGTGGCCTTCAGGAATGGGTCGTGAGACGGGCCGCGGAGAAGCCAGGGAGCCAAGCGAGCATGAGACCGTCTCCACAGGACACGCGGAGGTGCTGACCTGCTGCCTCTCCACAGCTGGTCCTTGCTGCTTCTGGAACGCGGGAGAATATCGCAAAAGCGTGTTAACCCTCAGCGCGTCGCAATGAAGTTCAGAGAAACCGCACGCGTCACTGTGTACGCACGACGATTCAAGGCTCCGGCGAGCGGAACCCAACTGAAATACCCTGGACGGCCTCTCACCTGCGCCCCCTGTGTGAGCTGCGTGAGCTGGGCCAGCGTGAGTTTGACCTGGCCCTGCTGCGGCCGGGGACCTGGAGGCGTCTGCGGGGTGGAGGAGGCAGGGCTGCTGGTGGTTATGAGGCGCTGGCCGGCGCTCGTCTGCACGGCGCTGGGGCTGGAGATGGCCGTCGACGCGGGCTGACCGCGGATGATCTGCGTCACCACCTGCTGCGTCTGGCCTGCGGCGAAACACGAACAATGTAGGCGGGGCAACGCGGAGAGAGCGCGTCGCTGCACAATCATAACGAGCCAGGAGCACGTTCCACTCCGCATACACAGTAAAATCCAGCTATAACGGACTTTAAGGGACCCGGCAAAGCAGCCCATTATATCCCAAGTCCGTTACATCCAGAGTCTCTATATGGCCGGAACTGGGGAAGGAGGAACTCAGTGGCACCTACTGGCTTGGATGATACCTTGCTGCACCACCAGTGGTGTCCTGAGGATGGTTTTGCCCAGAGTGCCGGCCTGCTGCAGGGGCCCGCGGACCACCGTCATCCCAGGCCGGAGTGAAGTTCCCGCAGCGATTACCTAACCCGGTGAGGCAGTGCGTGAGGGCACGCTTGCCAAAACATGCACACAAAAAAAACTCTCTTTCCCCAACAGAGCTGTTTGAGAAGTTACTGGTTTACCCTGGAGAACCCAGTGCTAATTAGAGTTCATCTTCACCTCTTAAAGGGAGACTTGTAGGCACCCGGGAAGCCATCTGGCAGACATGACTGGAACATACCTGCTGCGGAGTGGGGGAACCACCAATAGAGGCCGATGTGTTGGGGCGGATGTTGATGGTCGTAGTCCGGGGCTGGAGCGAAGTGAAAGTTTGCTGGTTCCCTGCTGCAGTGCTGGATGGAATGATACCCAGAACCTTTTGCTGGACCTGCACAACACCTGTGGGGAGAAGGAAAAAAGGCAAAACATGCACATTAAGACCATGTATAAAGGGGGCACTGGTTTAGCCGGTAACAGAGATTGCTTTACAGTCAGAATTCACTTTGATTAATTTTCTTCCAGGTTAATTATCTCTTTTTGAAGGATACTAGCTACTTTAGGGTTACCAAGGCTCTAACATGATTCCCTAACTTTAAAGCATTAATTAATTACTGGCATGATATATACTGGGATTTCCACTGGGTCAGGAACCTCATAAACACATGGTTCTTTTTTTTTTTTTTTTTTTAGCTAAAACAGGATTCTGCCCCGCTATTGCATTGCTGGGCTCTTCAAAAAGTGGTCACCGGGACGATAATGAAAACCCCCATCTAGCCAGGCGCAATAATCAACAAGGCTTCAGGTGACGGGCGAGACATCTGGCTGGACGCCAGCTTCTTGGTGTAATACGGACGTTTATTTATGTCCACAATTTGGTAAGCAGATTAGTAGCAGTTAAAATAAACTCAGTGACAAGGAAAAAAGTTCAGCAACCCCGATGGAGTGAAAATGAATCTGCATGTGGTGAAAGGTCATGCGACTGTATCACACTGAGTATTGATTATAATATCAGATCAAATGGACGGCAGAGTTGGCAGTATGCCCCCCCCTAGGCCTGGATACATGTGGTGGAAGAGTGGAAGGGAGTCGTAAGCTGACGTCCAAGCTGATCTCATACATGTTCGATTATGGAAAGATCAGGGGACCTGGCTGGTGAGGGGAGGACCTCAGAATGATGCAGTCAGTCCATAGACACGCCCGCTGTGTGGGAATGAGCGTCGTCTTATTGAAAGACACTACAGGGGTGTCGTCTCACTGACATAGCACTGTGCCGTCAGGGTCGCCCAAATCAATATCAGAGACGACCTGAAGCCGTCACCATGATGTCAGGGAGTACGGCCAGCATCTCTCTCCACAACGCTGGCAGGATTGCTCCCCCCCCCGTGCCGCCATACTCACACACGACGGTCATATGTGGTGATGCAGAACCGAGAGTCTTCGCTCGTCATCAGTCCATGCCTCCCCATTACAATACCGCTCCAATCGCATTAATACTTTAGGAATAGTACTAATCTGCTTACCAAATTGTGGGCATACATCTGTATAGTACCGTAAATGGGCCAACCGGACAAAGGCTTCGCCCGTCATCTGAAGCCCTGGTGATCATTGCGAGATATAAGATCGATATGATATCGGCCAGCCCTACCATCCAGGCCACAAACAGGGTTTTATTCTCCCCTCGGCAGCTGCCGGTGACCACAGTAGATCATGGACAGGTATGCAAAAAAACAAATGTATAGCACGGTACCTGTCTGACTAAGATTAACTTGTTTTTTCATATTCACTTCCCTCACCATTTCCAAAACAAACAACGTTTAAGAGTCATACTGGAAAAATATACGATGTTGATACAGTCTTTCTAGCGCAACATCCGTCGCTGAACCAGAGCCATGATTGTTTGTGGAGTAACTCAACCTTCCCTGTAAATGTTAATATTTCTTCCCTGTCATGGTTTATGGAATTAAGTAGCCCGGTGTTTTCTGAGGCCGGTACACTAAAGGACAAGCTGCAAACATAGTCAATGATTATTAATCATTAACAGTCTGCATTTTGTATGAACCATCTGCCAGCAGTGCGGGGAGAGGCAGCCCCCCCCCCCCGGGACCAAGGTAACAAGCTGTCCAGCAGAGAGCACCAGAAGATCCAAGATTCCTCAGGCGAACGGATGCTGCCATTCTGGACAACGGATTATGACTGAGAATCCATGCTTATAGGAAGCCACAGAGGCGCCATGACGGTGGTTTGAAGGGTCCAAGACATTATAAACGGAGTTACGGTGCTCACTCTCATGCTGTTTCTTAACGGAAGCCTGGATTTTGAAACCTGAAGGCGGACAAACAGGGGTGACAGACTACGGGAACAGCCAAAAGCAATTGGGGCGCTAATGACTTCACGATCGGCAGACCTTAGTCACGCTAAATGTATCATCACTGTATTGGAATAAATGCTTCAATGTTTTTGAAGTACTCTCCCCCACCACTAGGCATCAGAAACATACAGCTTAAAACATCTTCTTCCAAGCAATTTAAGCAATTATTGTAACCATTTACTCGGGGCCAAAACCAAAAATGCACTAGTTACACACGCAGAACTCCCGGCCTAACGTTTTGGAGAGGAATATGTGTAATGTGTTACGGTTCTTTCCTTTATTTAAAGGAACAACAGGATGACGTGCAGGAGGGAATGCAGGGAGACTTAGAAGGTCGTGTTGCTTGCTCACACCTCCAAAGCTGGGGGGTTGAAATCCCACACGTGTCCTCTGTGGTTCCCATGTTTCACGGGTTCCATTAGGTACCCCGATTTCCTCATGCGGTCTGTAATAAATTGCCCGTTGAGCGTGAAACGTCTGTGTACCTGCTCTGTGACAGACCGGCATGCAGATCTGCTCGTGACTCTGTCACTGGGTAAGTGGTTAGAAGATGGATGAGTGATAACGCTGCTTTACAATCAGCGTTTTGGGGTTAACCTTTTACCACACAGCTACAGCCAATATCGCGAAGTGTCCTCCTACGCAGCCAGGGGCCAACTGTCGAGGTTTGGAAAGATGGAAAGATTCAAATTTATACTAACGAATACTTGGGATTTTTTCATGGCAATTTTTAAAATTTGTCTTCGTTTAGGAAATGAGCTACTAATAATGCAGAGCCTTACCATTCACATATTCCAATAAACGTATGTTACACCAAGGGGAAGTAAGCTATAAATATAATACCAGTTTGTCTACAAAGTTTTGAATCTGCCACCACTGTAAGAATGTACATTACAACCATACTTCCTTCCTTATACAATTTGCCTGCCAGCCTTGCTGCTGATCCACATCGAGTGGTTCTTGATTGAGCATGGCATCCTGTTTTGTTTGGGCCAGGTTTTACTACTGCAGAACGAACTTACTACTAGTGCAGCAAATTCACAGAGACACGTTTGAAGGTTCAGGAAGGGTGTTCGATGGAGATCCGGAGCTCCGTCCCCCCCCACAACGTCACATACCTCCTTGAGTGGCTGGCACGTTGACAGTGACGATCTTGCTGTTGGCGGGCAGTGGCAGCTTAGCGGTGATGACTTTGCCAGCCACTGTCACTGGGCTCGCCGTGAGCTGGAAGGTCTGCCCGGACGTGGTCGCACTGGTAGCCACCGAGGCCACAGGGCTGGTGGAGGCTGGGAAAACATGTGGTTTAAAAAGCAGCTGTGTAAATGACACATTCCAGAGCCAGATAAATATGCACCTTGCTGTCCATTATGGGAGTTCATAAGGCCAAGCAGCAGGTAGCTTAGCAAATATGCAGACAACGTGGCTCTAGATTCGTGCTTCTATCAATAAACTTCGGAAGCAATTGCTACATTTGCGCTTTTCATGCAATATACCATTCTAATAAAAATGGGAAGCAATGCCAATTTCAATCCAAGTGCTTACACCACTTTCTTCAGTGGTCACCTACCTGGGTTGCTCTGACCCTGTTTGACCCAAGAAGCAAATGTTTGCTGGAAGTTTTTGTTCTGCTGGAATGTTACTGCAGGAGAACCCATCTTAGTTGCCAGCACCACTTTAGTTCCGCTAGGAGTGATCTGGCTTGTGAAGGTGCCCCCCAACACTTTCTGAGGGGTGCTGGCAGGAGTGCTGGGGCTGCTGGTTGGGGTGGATGCGATGGTTACACTGGTTCCCAGCTTCTGCTGCTCCAGACGTTTCTATGATGCATGGTTCAGAAATTTAACCCATTGGTCACGTGAAACTACATAATGCAAAATAATGCAAAGTTCCACAGCAGGAGTTAAATCCAGATACAGTGGTACCTCGGTTCTGAACGCACTAGAACTCAAATTTCTTGAAAGTCGAACAAACCAGTTTGACCTAGAACTCGATCTGAATATCAGAATTCAAACTATGAACGCTGACCTAATATAAATTGTACGCACTAGGAAATGAGTCATACTACAATGCAATTCTTACTTAAAACCAGTTTTAACTGCTTTATGTGATATTCAAGAGAAATGGCAGATTACGCATTGGAACTGCCTGGGATACAAACGCCATGCATGTAACTAAACTCTTCAGCCAATAAGGGCAAACGCGTGTCGTCACAGAGGCGTTCCAGTTTGTGCAGCTGGCTTAGAGGTCACAATGCATCTAACCGTAATGGATCAGAATGAGTTGCTTTAAGCCAGCGCTGTAAACAAGTCGAACTCACCCAATAGCCGGACTGGGGAACATACTGAAACACGGACTTCATACAGAGGACTAATGACAACAACCAAAAGTAACTGATCATATGGGGATCCCACACGAGGTTAACGAGGGGACGTGGCACACGGAAAAAGCAGACGATCGGGGCAGGACAGGGGTAATGTTGGGATAAGATGTTTATCGTTTTGGAAGCCATTAAGAAAACAAATGCTCTTCTTGTTTTATCCTTTTCAATTTGTGTTTAAATGCTAAAAAAAAACATTTAGGTGCCAGGAACCAATTAATTGATTTTCCATTATTTCTTATGGGAAAAATTCAATCAGAACTCAAACTTTTTAGGATTCAATCCGGAGTCCGGAACAGATTAAGTTCGAGAAGAACAGTGGAGACAGCCTTGTCTTACACCTACTGGCAGCCAAACCCAGGGGTTTGTGGAGATCCTCCATTTTTTCCACTACACTCTTTTACTAACTAACATAACTAACCTTTGCCTGCTCTGCAGCCTGGACTTTTTCCTTCTCAACCCTGTGAATGCAAGGAAAGAATCATTAGCGCAGAGGGTTTTCGGCAGCGCACGACTCCAGTAACTGCCATTGTATTACAAGCTGGGTATTCAATACCTCAAGAGCGTCAGCTAGCTTCACAGAGCTCTCTGATCCAAAAGAATGCATCACCTTTCAGAAAAGGCCCTGATCTCCCAAAGATCCAGCTCTTCCTCAGGCACCCAGGTCTCAATCACCACGGGCCCTGTCTGCTTTGGAGTCTCAGGCTTCTTAGGCCTCAGGGCGCTTGACCGCAGGCCTTTTCTCTGGGGTGTCGGTGTTTCTGTATAAAAGATAAGCCAGATGCTCCAAATCTCCTACCACGAGAGTCTATACATTTGGTAGCATACCAGAAGACAAAAAGGAGACACTGATAACGCTGAGAATGATTTAAGGTCTTCAAATGCTTTGATTTCATGTTTCCATGAGTTAGCATATGCAATCCTTTAGAGGAAGACTAATAATGCCACAACCTTGAATGTCCCCTGAGAAAAGCTGGCAAAGATGCTCATCGCAGGAACAAACAGAGAGCAGGAAGGTGAGAGCGCTACCTTTAGGCGTTTCAGGAACGCCGATTGGGCAGATGATCTTCCTGATACAGTACTCTGACCGGATGCCATATGGTCCTACATCTCGGCGCTTGATGATTTCCGTCGTGGTGATCTCAGTGTCTGAAGTTTCTATGGAGACACATATGGGCAGACTTTCATGTAACAGCAAGGAAACAACATGACAAAACAATGAATGATCAGACAGACAATCATGGTCCTCTAATAAACATGTTACAAATGAATAAGCTACTGTTCAAAAACACAAATTACATCCCTAGCCTTTTAAACACATATTCCTTCAAGAGCAGGAAATAAGTGTTTTAATTGCATTAAACATCAGAGGTGGAGATTTCAGGTCCAGAGAGTACAAATCCAGGCAAGAATTTGTTTTAACCAACCGGTTGAGTATAAAGAGTCACAGTCACAGAGTACTCAACTGGTCGGAATTACTACTCTCTTTACCTGAAAGCACCACCTCTGTTAAAAATTCAAGAGGTTTTTTCTTTGGCAGAATGAGAACCTTTTGCGCACACTCACCTGTGCGGGTGGTGCCACCTGCAGATGACGGCTTCACCGCCATGTCATCCCACCTCAGACAAGCCCACAGCAATCGAAGCATCAGACTGACCCCAGCCAGGGACTTCACCGTCTGCAGTCGGTACCTAGGAGCACCACCAATCTCTGTTAGTGTGCTCCGCTTTCCCAAAACAAGGACCGAATTTTTCTAAAGCACTGCCACTGCAGTTGTGTGTGCGTGCAGGATTAACTTGAGTGCCTCATTCATCTGGAATTACGCAAAGGGTTGGATGAATATTTAAAAACAAAAAGACTGAAGACGTTCCCCTTCCAGGATAAGTGGTAATTGAAAAACACTGTCAGTTTGAAATCGGGTACCTCAACAAATTCCCACCATAGATCTTGAGAGACATTTATTCTAGGCGACGACAAACAGAACGAGAGTGAAATAAAGTATAATGACAAGCGGCTTGAGCAAAAAACATTAAGTAAACAGACGTGAAATAATGAAGCCTTCCTACCTCCACGTAATGCCAAAGGTAGGGCGGGGAGAAGGATAGGGCCAGATATCCAAGGCAGGCTTGGCGCTGTAACTGAAGACAGGCACTTCCCGGATTCCCCCTCGCCTCGCCAGCTTCCTCAGGTCATCATTAGGCAGAACAAAAATGCTCTTTCTGCTGCTTTTGGTAACAAACTTGCGGTATGAGGGGAGAGCCGTGCCCGAACGTGTCTTCTTAGTGCGGGAGAACTTAAGCAGCTTAACTCTGTCCCTAGTAGAGTACTCTGTGCTAACGGTCATGGTGCTGACCGAGGACCCAGCAGGACCAGAGGAGGAGTCTGTCACAGTGGTGGTGACCTTGGTCTTGCTCTCCTCCATCACAGACACCATGTCAGCCTGACTGGCTCGTGTAGGAGAGTCGACTTTGGTCACTGTGGTTTTGGTCATGGTGGTGAGGGTGGAAATGGCCGAGCTTTCCGCCGTCGACACTGCAGTGGGTTTGCCATTGTGTGTGCTGGAGACCTCTGCGATCTGTACCGTTTTAGACTCGGTGGACACAGTGGTGGTGGTGGTGGTGGTGATCACCTGCGTGATTATGGTCTTGCTGGTGTCTGGCTTGGCTTCGGAGGAGGCCCCATCCTCTGCAAAATCACTGCTGAGGCTGGACTCCTCTGCAGACAGGACTGGGGAAGGGATTATTTTCTTGGGCACAGTATGCTCCGCTTCCATGGGCTCTGCCTCAGCACTATTGTGCTCATCTGTCCTTTGTGGGTCTCCAGAAGGGGCAGAGCCTAAAATGGAAGGTGGTGATGTTACTGTGGAGTCAACAGTCTCAATGTTGTTGTCTAGCCTAGGTACCTTTTGAGGTGGAAGGTAGTTGGGCTCTGCCACAGTGACCTTCTCTCCGTCAACCACAGGAGACGGGCTGGATGGCAGGGAAGTTAAAGACGTGCTGTTATCTTTCACCTCTGAGCCATCAGTGGCAAAGTCACCATTCAGGAGAGGCTTCAAGGCATCCTTCAAGGGCAGAACTTTGATGTCTCCTTCCACACTCACCTTTGCCAGATTGTTTACCTTTGCCTCAACATTGTTGGCCAAACCCAGGTCAGAGTTATCTTGGGGGTCCAGCATAAGCTTACTCTCCGTTGTGTCTTTTCCATTGACATGGGCAGGTGAGAAGCTATTTTTTTTTTCTTCAGGACTCTTGGCATCTTTTCTGTTAGTGGCTATACTATCCATGTCCATCTGATCTTTTGATTCATGACCCTCCTTTCTAGAGTCTTCATTTAATTTTATTTCTGAAATATTGTCTTGGGGACTTTTTCCCTTTTCCTCTTCCTCTTTGAATAATTCAGTATGACAAAGCTGCTCTATGAATTCTGTGTCATCTTCTGCAGAATTAGAATTAAATTTATTTGAGTCTAGTGTGACTGAGGGTTTCTCCTCCTGTGATTCACTTTCCTTAGACTGAGTCGGAGAACTACCATCAGATAGAGGTTCTGATAAACCGGATGATGTGACTTTGTTCCCAGTGTTTTGCTGCTCACTTGCCTCCTGACTAGAGGAGACTGCATTGGTGCCCTCAACTTCTATCACAGTGTGCTCCTGGACTACATGAGCCTCATGTGTGCCCTGTATACCTGAAGCCTGGTCCTTGCAAGCTGAGTCCAATGTTACATCCAGGTTACCAGACACCCCCGATCCCTGAACCCGGTTAACGGGCTGCTCTAGCCCAAGATAAGGTCCGTGTGTTACAGCATCAACTGTGGAATGTTGATCACCATCCTGTTTCAAAATGGCCTCTGTTGGCAGACCTGTTGAGGGTCGTTCAACTTCCTTCTGACTGTGTGTTTGGTTTTCCAGACTGGCCGTTACAGAACTTTGAGTTCTGGTACCTTCTGGGTCTTTGGGTGTGTTGTCCAAGGGAGCAGAACCCCCTTTGGTGGTGCAAACCTCCATTTTGTCAGGCCCTTTGCTCTGTATAGGAGACGGAGTAAGTACCGATGTAGCTATAGCAGGTTTGTCCTCAACTTTCAGCTTTAGCACCGAATGCGGAGTGAGACCTTTCCCAGCTGGTTTGGTGAGGGACGGCTGTTTCAGCCTCTCTACCCTTTGCTTCTCCTCCAAGGCAAATTGCTTAACCCTCCGCTCTAGCAACCCATCCAGTTTAGAGGCCTTAACCTTCTTCTTGTATGCTGTACGCTGCAGGAAACCCTCACTGACGTTCACAACGTCATAATTGAAGGGCCGCTGTAAGGGTTCGGCCTGTGTGTCCTTCTTCCCTTCTTCACCTTGCTTACTTTCTTCTTTCATCTCATCTTCAAGGTTCCCAGGTTCAGGACTCTCCACTTTCCCTATTAAAGAAAACACATCATGAATGAGGATCAATGCACAAAAGGCCTTTTTAGAAAAGCACGGCTAGACAGCAATACAGTCAGCCAATTTAACATTCGCGGTTTGTTATTCGTGAGTTGGCCGTGAACAATTAAATGAGAATATTTTTAGACCTTGCCGAGAAAGAAAAAAAATTCTCAAACTCACAGAAAAGTGAGCCAAACAAAACTACATAAACAATACTGTAAATGATTTGGATCACATAAAACCATATAGCCTAATATAGAAATGTTAGTGTTATTGTCAGTAAGTACAGACTATATCTTTTTAATATTAATAGTTATTTTTGGTAAGAAGAAAAAGAAAAAACGTTTAGATCTACAGATCTTGGCTTGGATGGGCATCTTTGTCTTGGCAACCAGCCCCATAGATCAGCTCCCTTTGTGACAGTGGAATCTCGTGTCTCTCTCAGTAACTACAGCACTTTTCGGTGACGTTAATTTTGCATTTTCAATAAATGTTTCCAAGTATGATTCGCAAATTCTCACATTCACAGGGATCTTCCGGCCCCAAGTCTCACAAACACGAAGGGATGACCTGATTTAACTGAAATGCGTACCTTCCTCATGATTGCGGTCTGAGACTGGCAGGCTGGCTTCCATAAGCATTTCATCAGTATTCTGTTCCTTTTCCATCCCAGCTGGTTTGCCATTTATCTTTTTCTGTGTCTCAGCATCAGTTATCATCGCCATTTTATCCTCCACCGTACCGTCCATCTTTTCCTCCTGCTGTACTTCTTCTACAGTAGGTGAACTGTCTGTAGAAGACAAATCTGCCACAAGGTCCTGGCCTTTCTCTTGCTTTAAAGACTCTACAGCAGCCCGTTCCGCTTCCGCTTCAGTGGCCGCACTCTTCTTTTCTGGGCTTTTCCTTTTGTTCACGTCCAATGACACGGCTCTCTTCGCATTTCTGGCGGCTGGCAAATACAATACGCAAAAATAAACAAGCTTGACGCTAAAGGTTTCAAATGGTATCTGAAGAGCACAGGCAACAAAAAATAAACAGAAAGAAAAACAAGACGTGTCTAACCCTCGAGGTCTTTCCGGTAGTTGACGTTGGTGTTTCCAGGCAGTCTTGGGACAAAGCGCTGCATATAGGTTTTACTGACCCAACCCCATCCACCATAACCAGTCACCCTATACTCCTCTCCTTTTTGCTTCCACACCTTTGTACGAAAAGAAAACCAGATAACAGATCATCTCTCTGCTTGAACCAGCAGCAGGCACGTGTAGCTATCAGAAGTGACCACAGTGGAGGAATCTGGGCCAGACTGACCTGGTGTTTAATGGGAATGGGGTATTTCACCCAGGTGGCCTGCTGCATGGTTTCTTCCTCCTCCAGCTTTCGTTCCCTCTTTTTCACCTTTTCCTTTTCCTCTCGCTCAATAGAGGTCATTCGATGTAATCTGAACGGGTAGAACGGGGGGAAAAAATTGAGGGGGCGGGGGGGGGGGGGGTTATAAGGGGGCCGCCAACCCCCATTTGAAAGCCCCAGCTGAAAAGGCTAAAAACATCAAAA
>JABFDZ020000097.1:10183593-10223263 GCA_019775955.2 Pollimyrus isidori | reverse complement strand
CCCCCCCCCCCCCCCCCCCCCCCCCCCCCCCCCCCCCCCGCCCCCCCGCCCCCCCCGCCCCCCCGCCCCCCCCCCCCCCCCCCCCCCCCCCTAGGGAAGCTACTCCTGGCATCTGTTCCAGCAGCTTGTGGGGGGAGGCTCTTGTCACAGATCAAATGCCACATGTCACCGGCAGCGTACAATGCTCGTTGTGAGACAGCGTATAAGTGAGCTCGACCACAGAGGCTTTCCCCACATGGCTCTGTCTGTTTCCCAAGCTAATTCAGGATGCTTCACATCTGTCCTGATTTTGAAATAAGTATCGGCAGACAGGTGAAATGGGAGGCGGCCATTCCATCCTCTGCTGACAGACTATGAGTGCGCCTAGACAGACAACGTGAAATGCTCTCATCCTGCAACATAGTATTCCATTGCAAGATTTAAAAATGGATGCAAGTCCCATTCATAAAAACACAAATAGAATGTAGTTCTTACAAATACAAGGAGGCCTTGCTTGAGTACTTAATACACAGCAACTGGCAAAATTTTACCTAGGGCTGGGTTTACCTGACTTCAACCCAAAGACTGCCCCCAATACAGTACTAGGAAACCAACTGAAAACCCATTAATCTTAGCACACAACACAGCTTTCTGTGTTCTCATCTGGGTTATCCACCTATTTTCCATTTCAGCTTTCATGTTTTTGATTAAATATCAACTGTAATGTAGCCATGGGGGTTGAACGCCCCCCCCAGTTACATTTGGTTTTAGAGTACAGAGATTTACCACTTCTAACCTATCCTTCCACGTGACCCAGTAACAGTAGAAGACCTCTCTCGTTAACAGAGAGAAGGAAAGACTGCACAGCTGACTGAGAACGATTCATGTTCCCCGCACCAGCATCCCCACACACCGTGCCGTGTAGCCTCCCCCAGGGAATTTTCCAGATGCTAGCATAGAGCTCAGCTTACCATTAGCTGCCGCCAGAAAGCACTTATTGCTACCCCGTGCTTTGTTGGTGAGATCTTCTGTGATGTCCATGTGGGTATGGACCTCCTCTCTTATCTCCTCCAGGGTCTCATACAGGTCTGTCTCCCAGTACTCTTTGTCCAAGTAGTCCATCAGCTCAGCCAGTTGGACCTTGGTACTGTAGTACCATATGGCCTTATGCTCATGCTCACCATCTTCCTCACTAGATGAAGAGGAGAATATAGTTAGAACATGAGGGAACACACTCATCTACGCACACACATGCCTGACCTCAAAAGGATCAGCAGTATTCTAACATTACATTACATGTGTAGTCTGGTCCTCCTCAATACCCGTCACAACAGACAAATTAGTGTTTTTGTACAATCCATTTAAATTAGCAGGGATTGACGTAACTGGCATGCAAACGTGGCAATCGATTGTTGTAACAGCGTGAACAAGTATTTAGTTTATGTGCATTTGCGCCGATACGACAAGAAATTATTGTGCATTTTAACCTCAATTCCAATATAACAACATTCCCAATATACGCAGCAAAAAACAAAGAAATTATATTATAAAAAAAAACGGAGTGGAAAACAGCTACAATGTTACCTGCTCAAGAGGTTATGGGGGTGCTGGTCACAAACTACTTCCTTTCTGAACACATATCATCAGAGTGAAAAGATTTTATTCAATATGCTGCCTGATTCAGCTGTTCTGACTCACCAATGGAGAGTCTCAGGATGAGCATGCGGCTGCCAGTAAACAAATCACTGAGCGTCAATGAACAGTTATGATTAAACTATCTTTACTCTCCAACTTTATGGGAGCCAATGAAGCAGTATGACAGCAGAATAATAAACCACGAGCCAATTAAAAACTAGCCAAGTTATCATTGTCCCACCTCTCTTAATTTAACCAATACGATTGGCTGGTTCAATGAATGAAATCCAATAAGGTTAATTTGTTATGAGTGAAACATAAAAAAACATGAATTAACCATTTGAAAAAGACAGTTTATGCCAATCTTAAGAGACACTAAGGCTGTCACAAATTTACTGGCTATACAATCCCAGTTAATGATCATATATAATAAAAATACCTTGCCTTATTTAAACTGATCAGCTTCACAGATGAACTGCAGCTTCAAAACATTAATTACATATAAATATATAGCAGGAACAACAAAGAGGTAGCAGAGAAAGGGGAACTTAGGGACTGATCTGCCAAGTGCTTTTTACATGGAAAGAAAATCATGGAAAAACAACAAGGGCTGGATACGGCCATATAACTAAGTGATCTGTCCACACAAACTCTGCTTCACACCAGACACAAAGCAACACAAACGATTATAATACTGGCCCTTCATCATGACAATATGGTTCAGTTCCTGTCACTTTAAAGAAAAAAAAAACACCTTTAGACATTTAAGCATATGCAGCTGTCCATTTCACTGTTCAAAAGTGGCCTTCAATAAAACCAGTCATCTCCACTGAGGGAATGAAACCAAACCAGCAAATGGAGCACATATGAACTGGATTAAAGACAATTGTAATATGGCAAAATAAGCCAATCATTACTTCCCAAAAAGAAAATAAATAAAATACATCATTTCAAAAGCACAAATGAGTTTTTAAATAGTAGTTTTGGTCTTATGTTCAAAGTTACAACAGAACGTTCCTGGTTTTCATGATCTCTTTAATCCCACAGCATCACACTGTTTGGCCTCAACATTTAACACAACTGCTGCAAACAAACTTCGTTAACTGTAGCCGTTTGTACTGTACGGATGGTGAGTGAATCCTCCTCTCAAGCAGTGGGTGTTAAAATGTATGCAGGCCAAAATGTGCACACGTGCTGTATGGTGGGCTTTGACTGCTAAAATACACTGGTGCACACAATACCTAGATCAAACAGCAACAATGTCACACTTCTCAGAGATGACGGTGTGGTAATAAGATAGCCATGAAAGATTTTGTAATTGTGACGCATCATTTAAAAAAAAATTTTAAATAAAGCAAAAGAAAACACACTGTCATCAGGTTAACAAGCAACTGAGTAAATAAATCTCAGCACAATGCAGAATGTGAACACTCCGGGCTTTTAAAACACACCCCTGCCTTGAGCATGTGGAAGAGATGAGGTAAGAACAATCGACCTGACAGCTCCTTGTGCTGCCAAGCAGGGGCGCAAATCAGACTAAATGACTACATTACACAGCATTACACCTAATTATACCTGTGAAATTGCAAAACTTAGATATGAAACAATGAGATTCCTGTAGACATAACCAGATGAGAAGGGCATCTTAAACCCAATGGTAATTATTTAAAAACTTGTTATACTGTACAAAGCCATGACAAATGAGGTTTCTTCACCCATGTAAATAACAATGATGTGCCATTATATCAAGGCCAAATGTTGCATAATGTGTTTGCATTAACATTCAGGTTTAGCTGAAACAAATACCTGCTTATTGAAGCCAACAACTTTCTTAAACAAGCAAATAACTGCTATATTATGAGCGATAAAGTGCATCTTAAAAACCCAAATAATTTCCGCAAGCCAGTTTTATCCCTAATCAAAATTTACATAAGCTATGTGATGTTATTAGTCACTGTTAATGAGCACTGAGGGACCAACACTGGAATCAGCCTCTGTGAGAATTCACTGCAAACTTCATGTCATGCCTACTTAAGACTTATGAGCTTAGGAAGTGTTATAGGAATAGATAAATTCAGCACCCCCCTCAAAACAACCACCCTCTTCATCAAAGCAAGTTAGAGCCAGAGAAGGTGCTGCCAGAAATTTAAGGCCATCCCAGTTAAATTGACACTATGTTCATGTCTGATACAACTATCTCCAGCATCAAAAGGACTCAACCCCCGGTCCTGGTGGGCCGCTTCCTGCTTCAGCACAGGGAGAGGCAATCAAAGTAGGTTCAATAAGCATAATTATTTTAATCAAACACTTAAAATACCAAGGAGGACCAGGCACTGGTGCCTACCAGAACCAGTAACAAACCTGATTTCCTATATTAATCTAACGTAACTGAGAATAAGCCCTTAAGCAGCTCTACCTCAAAATGACATAAAAGGTGCTTTACTTACACTATGATTCTCCTGTTTAGGAACCAGTATTTCCGCCGATGCCGGTCATAGCCAATGGGCTCCTGTCGAATGTAAGGCCTGCTTTTCTGGCTCTCGGTCACAGAGTCCATGATGCCCGGCACCTTGTGGGCTACACAAATCTCGCACTGCCACTCGTCCTCTGGCACCTCCTCCAGCGGCGGCTTCACACATTCCAGGTGGTAGACGGCAGAGCAGGTCTCGCAGCACAGCAGGTCGCCCAGCTTGTGGCACACGCGACAGTGGTCGTCATACTGCACCACGCCCTCGGACATCAGTTCCTCACGGGCGATGTTGGTGGTGAGGAACTGGTCCACCAGGAACTGGAGAACCTTGATCTTGCTTTCCAGAGGCCCGAACGGATAGTCCTCACCCTCCTGGAACGGCAGAACGTGGTGGTACTCGCCGTCGCTTTCGCAGTAGGCGCGCACCACCTCCGGCCAAGTCATGCCGTCGATGAAGTACAGTGTGGAGTTGACGCTGTCCTTCAAGTCAGCCGGGCCGAAGGTGGTATTAGAAGTGTCCTCCTCGCGAAGGATGGCCTTCAAGAGGGAGATGTGAGTCTCCGCCAGCAGCGTACACTGCTCCTGGCAAGCCAGTGCGGCACAGAAGTCCTCAAAGCGGAAGGGCGATAGACGCAGAACGGTGCCAAAGTTGCGCAGCACCTCGTAAATGGCGGCCACGTTGAGCAGCTGTTCACTGGGCACCATGAGGTCCTCGGAGCTTTTGGGAAGCTCCAGCGGGGGGATCTCCTTCTCCTCAAATATCGGTGAACGTGGACGATGTACCCGTGTCCTCCGCCGGCCTGCCCACCGAGGAGGAGACAGAAGCACATGGGGTAAGTACTCCTATGTCATAGACAGGTCACGCCGATTAAAGAAAGAGCAATTAATAGAACATGCGCATATACATCACCAAATGTGCGGAATAAGAGAAACGCCACAATTTTACCTCTTTGGCCACACGTGATCTCCTTTCAAGTGGTTTTACACAAAATAAAGCTTATCTTTGTATTCTTATTGTGACCCGTCAAGAATTCCCTGCAAGCAAAAATGAACTACACTCTAATTACCACTTCGCTGAGGTTTGAACTATATAACTGTCCTTTATCTGATATGCCACCCAGCTGAAAGAGTTACATGTCAATCATTTAATTAACACATTCCTGTGACAGTCACTATTGAACCTCAATGAGACATTTTATTACCATGGGAGAAAAAAAAAATAACTGCACTGAGTAACTAAATCCCAGTCAGACAAAAAAAAAAACATGAATGATAAACTGGAAAGAAATGGTGTAAGAGAAGGGTTTCAAACAGAAGAAAAGGTTCATTGGTTTCACATCAAAGAAAACAAGGAAAAGAACAAAATCATAAAAGCGTAGGAAACATTCGGCTCAATAAAAGATGCACAATGATGGCATGAAGTCAAAGCAACAGGTATGAAAACTCAAACAAACACAAATTCAACTGATTCGCACAGAATGCTTGAGATATATACAGTTTTGTACAACAATGCACAAGATATCCATTGGACTTTCATCGCTATAGTCTGCTTAATATGCAAACTAAATTTTACTTTAAAAATTGCATGGTAACCTAAAACTACAATCACATACTGGCTACACTGCATTGCTATTTTTTCTATGGGCAACCAGGGTTATCTAACGACATTAGAATTTTTCTGTGTTCATCTTTAGCCTTTGACGAGGCAATGGAAATCTAATTTAAATGTTTACTCTCACTGAGGGCACAGAATTTAATTCTATCATCCCGCAACATCAAGCCACCCAAAAAGGCAAAAACTTAACAAAGAAAACTTAACAGGATAACTGTTATGCAAGTCTTAAAGAAGTCCATACTGACAAAGCTAAGGCTCACATTCACAACAGTAGAGCAATATATTTTTTACGCTGTGCCGTATAAAGAAAAAAAAAAACTGTCAGAAAAACTGCATACCACCTGATTTCACAGTGAAGTGCTAAGAAGTGAAGGACTTTTCAAGAATGTTTGTGGATATGGGAACATCTGAAAACCCCTGGCACAATCCATTCCCTGTCTTACCATTGCATTCCCATAATTCCCTTGGCTGCAGCCAGAGGCCCAAACTCCGTTAACTGAAATTGTTGACATCTTCATTATTTTTTGTCCCCTACATCTCAGTTAATCTTCTACGAACAATGACTGTCACTGCTGCCAAGAACCACAATGTTTAATTAAACAATCAAGTACTGCCACTGCGGAGCCCCTCCACTGCACAGGGCACAATCAGCGCATAAACAGTAACTAACAACTGAGGCAAAGGGGAAAAAACAAAATCAGACAAACACTGACAGAAAACAAATAGAAAAAGCACAAATGTCACAAACTCAACCAATTTCACAATTCTGCATAAAAACTTCTTTCGCCAATAGGAAAGCACAACAGAACTGCAGTCTTCAGCAAAAGCCACTAATTCTGCCTACTTTTCAAAATAGTCATACTTATACTTAAGTGAGATGTTACAATTGACTTAGCTGAAAAAAATCTAATTCTCAATCCCTTTACAAGATTTACAAATATGAATATATGCATGTGTAAACAGGTTTGTTAAAAAAATTCAAGAAGCTGTAACATGTGCCAAATAATTATTTACAGAAGATAAACAGATAATTGGATGGATGGATATTTTACAACAGACAAAGATACATACTATGAAGCCAAGGTTCACAAACCTTTTCAGCTAATCCTTGAAAGAGTTACAAAAACATATTTACACACAACCGCCAAACTTTGGCAAGGAGTTTCTATTAACTTTCCCCAAATCACAGTAAGTTCAGTAGATGTCCATTACTGACAATACTGTCATTACAGCATCCCTAATTTCAACTGCACTAAATACAAAATCATTTAAAAATGATTGTCTGTCTGTTATGTAAAAGCTGTCCTGACCGTACATATATTTTTATGAATACCACCACATGCGATTATGATGCACAGCTACCGGTCGATGTTCCATTATTTACAAAAGAGAAAACAAGAAACAAAAATAGACATGATGCGTGAATTTGGATTTTTTGTTAATCTCTACTGTCTTTTTAAAATTAATTTATCTAAAAACATAAATGCAGCTTTATACCCACGTGTTGCTAATTACAAATGAGAAAAAAGCAGTAACATAATGCAATCTAATTTCAAATGGAAACGCTGATCACGATTTTTCGACTTTTGCGTGGATTTGACAATTAAAGTGACAGAATAAACCAATCAGCATGCCGTACGTGCCACGTACAATGCCCCCCTGGCCGACATTAAAGCACGGCTGGTTTAGTGGGGATCCTTTCGGCCTGTGACGTGGACTCTCGTCTGCAACAGGTGAAGCAGAAGCGCCTATTTTCAAAACAAAAGGACGCGTGGCCGTCCTGTCACTGGGAAGTAGCTAATCAAAGCTAATCAGCGCCGGATCTGCCACGGTAAGCCAAATAACAGTTCTTAATAACAGTACGAGTTAAATCATACATGTACAAGTCATAGACACCTGCTACAGATTTTGTGGATAGTAGGAGGTGGTCACCTTTAATCTTCACTGCCGCGCTATCATCGCAAATACACCAACAGACACATTTGTGAACGACAGTCGCCACGCGTCATATCGCGCTAACACACTGACCTAAAAAATAAAAAATATCCGTAACACAGTCAACCAAGCTAAGACCTCCGTTCGTCAGGTTCGGGGAGGGAAAAAAGTTTGTCAGAAAAGAGCACTCACCGGGCAACTATGCAGATTAAGAATGTATAAATTCCGAAAATCCATTATCTTTTCATCAATATCCTGCACAGAAAAAAGCCCGTCACGTTTACTTGAAAAGGCAAAAAAAGCGGAGAGGGATGTTTAAAGGCACCATAATACGAGAGATTAGGAGCGCGGCCGCCGTGGCACACGAGTGAGCGCGACAGCGGGCACGGCGCGAGCCCAGTCCTACAACTGGCAACTGGATGCCGATAAGCAGAGGCCTGCTTTATGAGTGCATTCTCCATTTTGAACAATACAGCTGCCTGCACAACTCTCTGTTTATAGCGTAAAAAATAATAAATCGCCGGGACAATACGAGATTAGATCATGCGCCATTGTCCCGCCCTCACCCCCCTTTCCAAGTTGCCCGGGTTAATTAAGCCCTCTATTTACCTGGAGTGCTGCCGTACGTACTATGGCTCCGAAAACTGCTCTCCGTACAGTAGCTGGCATCATCATCGTCGGGTATTTCCTCCAGGTAATCGGACTCATCTTGTAAGGCCTCTTCGTCTTCATCCGACAATGGATCATCGCGGACAAACTCGTCTTCCTCCGATCGCAAACTCACGGCATCCTCGTCTTCATCGCTCTCATGGTCATCGTAAACCACCTTGTTACTCGTCCGTCTCCCTCTACCTCTGCTACCAATCCTGCCTCTTCCTCTACCTCCTGATGCCGTAGTTGATCCCATTTTTCTCCTGCCTCTAGATGAATGGTAATTTCCCCTCCTGGGAGTCAGAATTTCGACCTCTACTGCACCTCTCCCTCTTGCGCGTAGTCCTCGCCGGGGTCTCAAACCGCGGACTAGCCCGGGAGAAGGCTCCTGCAT
The DNA here is from genome assembly GCA_019775955.2 of Pollimyrus isidori. NCBI lineage: Eukaryota > Metazoa > Chordata > Actinopteri > Osteoglossiformes > Mormyridae > Pollimyrus > Pollimyrus isidori. The sequence goes on along the minus strand of JABFDZ020000097.1, from coordinate 10,214,584 downwards.
CAGCGCCTGTTTGGGCGGCCTGCCTCTTCTCCCCCTCATTATATAGATACAAATGTATTATTTCCAATTTCAGTTTTCGCGCGGAATTCACCCACGAAAACCCGGGAAAACGGGCACCGCCTAAAAGCCGAAAGTCGGTAGATATATGAGAAGTAGTTCCACTCAGCCCCAGACTTAACAAGCGAGAGAAAGCTTAATGCGAACGGCCGGCGTCCCGCTCCGGGTCGCCTCTAGTCGCCATTTTTCTTCCTCTCTCTCCCTCTACTGAAAACAGACAGCAGGCCTTCTACGGCGATCACGTGATCGCCACTCTACAATGAAAGCTAAACGGCTTAGCATTTTCGCCGACGATATGCTCGTGTTTGCATAGAAAAATTCATGTTTGCACGATCGCTTACTTGCGGCTACGCGTTGTTTCCAGTACGCTTGTGCAGAGGGACAGCGTTTCATTTTATTATGTCGGATATTTTAATTGCGAATGGAAACAACGCTGCTCGCTAGCACCATGCATTATGCAACTACGAGAAAGGGGCTTCTGTCTTGCTTAATGTTATGAAAACAAAACATGCACTAAAACCATGTCATTTATTTGGTCATCACACGTCAAAATTATATCCAATCAAATAAGAGATGTAGGAAAATATTCCACGCGCATCTTGAACTCGGATCAATGAAGCCGTAATTGCGTAGAAAAAAATACAATTTAAAATCATTCAAAGTTTCAATATAAAATATTACTGCCTTTCAATGGTTACAGCAGCCATTGCAATTTAAAAGATTACATCTTTAAGACAAACATTAAACATGCAAATGACTTATGGTTAAGAACGAGTTCAAATAAATTAAGCCCTTTGCGATTTACCTTTTATAGTTTATATGTGCAATAAAATAGTCTGGCACACAAGCCACACTGACAATATTTGCTTTCATGTGTGCACGTAACTGTCATAGACGGCCAGTATTCTAAACTAAATCTCTTATGGAATCAAATTAAAATGAAAACAAAACATGTTGATGAATGTAGGCCTCCTGAAGTGATCATCTTTCAGATTCCAGAATATTTACGCACCCCCTTTTCTGATTGTTTTGCTCCCAGCTCTCATATACCACAGAACAGTGTTCTGCCACCTAATCTAGGTTTTCTTATAGACAAAGTACTTGAGCTGTGTTTTCCCCCCATGCAGTCTGGCCTTCAGCCACTCGGTATCTCAATCCCTGTCACTTCCAAACACTTGTGCACTGCAATATTGCTGCAAGCTACAGGCAGTCTTGCTATTCTATCATAACCAGCAGCACAAACGCAGCTTGCTGATTTGAATGTAACATATTAGTTCAGCTCCACCAATTACTGTAACTATGAGTCTACATTAAAAGAAATTAGGCTCTTGTAAATATATATATATATGAAAACAAACAATTTCAGGTATATCCCTGCTTACACTACTTATAACTGTACATCCATCTTTATTTCTGAGTGAGGGTCGTGAGAAATCTGGAGTTTATCAGAGATGTACTATATAAGTTAAATGTCTACCTCAAAGGTACAACAAATTTACCTTTTCTGTCTTTTAGCTTTCAAATTTTAGGTTATGGTCAACTGCTTTACTCCACCAACAGTGTATAAATGGTTTCCTGGTGTTAATCCAACAACACATAGGCTACTCCATTGCAATTTAATTATCACTCTTAAGCTATAAAGGCTTCTACAATAATTTTGTTCATTCGATAAATTTTGAATAGTCTTAAATATTGTCTTAGGAAAACCAAGTCTGCAAAATAACTTTCATAAGCGTAACACAAAGCTGAAATAAATATTTTAATTACTTTTTGGTTGTGATAGTCAAGTCATATACAGTACATGCGTTGTGAAGCACATGACAATTTAGCATCCATTTCGCGGATCACGTTTGTGGCTCATCAATATATCACCGCAATTCCTTTTATTTGCATTGAAAACTTGCAAAACATGAAACGAATCACGGTAAATATGAATAAAATCACGGTAAATAGCTATTCTTTTCTAAGTGTGTGCGAAAAGAATAATGTGTATATACGGAAGCTTCATTATCAGTCTATCAGATTCTAAGAAATGCACTTTATTTCTAATTTGTATTATATTGTACTTATCAGATAAATCGATTTACAATTCGAACTCCATACGCATCTTTTGAAACACATTATTCTTTATTTCACCTGGAAAAATAGGAAGACTTATATCTGTGCTGTAGTCGTGGCCGAGTGGTTAAGGCGATGGACTAGAAATCCATTGGGGTCTCCCCGCGCAGGTTCGAATCCTGCCGACTACGATGCAAGATGCATTTTTGAAAGCAGTAAACATATCGCAGATGAAAGCATTCGAATTAATAACCATATCATTTCATAGTTACGTGTAATTCAGGGTATTTTATTAGTTCGCCGTTGTACCACGCTGACCGTACTTAAATAGAGGTTGCACAGCACGTGACATGTTACGACGCGGTTTGTGTGAAAAGAGCACCTCCACGTGGTATGAGAAAAGCTGGTCAGATCGATTGCTGAAACCTCAATTTACTGGGTCAGTTTCCTATTACTTGTACAGTATTATGTCCTCTTGGACGACGGTTATAAATAACTGCCTATAATTTGGCAACAGATGTTGCATGTACCTGACGTTTAACTCATAAAAAATATATTAGACATTCACAAATCTAGTCCGTGCACTCAGCCGGAAATGTTTAATCGGGGTATTTCAAATAAAAAGTACAAATGCAATCAGTCACACTTTGCAGAAAATATGTTAGTTCCACTCTTCCATTGATATAAAGTGGGATTTTCATCCTTGTATAATGGTGATACACATGCGTAGAGTTAAGACAATTTGGTCAGTAAACCATGCTTAATCATATTATCAGTATTACTCATTTGGTAGTAGGAATTAATAAAGTTTATGGATAAGTGAACCGTAACCTACACACACTTTAAAAATTAATCCAGGTAAACATTGAAATTATTTTAATATCATTTCAATACACCTACTGCTGTTACAACATAACAGAAACAGCACTACCTTGGTCTGGCGGGAGTGTTTGTGACATATACAAATAAAACACAAAATAGATGACATACCGACCATACCTACTAAATCATGATAGCCAGACATGTGGTGCACAAATGCTTTTAATAAAATATTGTCAACTACTCAGAGACCATTTTCATTTCTAATGCGACAAGCTGGAACGAGCTGTCCCAAACTTGGGAACATAAGATTAGCAAACTTAAGACTCTCCTTTACGTTGCCCTGCACACATTCATTATGTTGACTTTCTATAGAAACAAAGATAAACAAGCCGTTTGTTACTCCACACACTGCACTTTTTAAAACTGAAGCAGTCCAAAACTAATTCACAAATGTTACACTTTTGTATGTACATATACAAAAGATAAAAAGGAAAGACTTGGAAACATAAAGCTGAATAAAATGGCATTTAAAAAAAAAAAAGTTAAAAGCGTAAGTGTATGGAGCGTCCAAGGCTGAGGGAAGACTACCTTATATGGCAATAAAGAGAATGTCCATTTATGCACAATTTCAGCGTTGTACTTTACAATAAGTTCTGCAGGAAACAATTCACTTATATAAATCCACATTAAAACATGGGCAAACTCCTGTACTGTTCCGTAGAAGATGCAACAGGATTCTAAAACGCAGTTTCTTGTGTGTTTACGGTGAGGAACAACAGCAAGAGTTAATAAAATGAATTTTTTCTCTAAAACAGCTCGATGATCTCAATTGAATACAGGCCAATGTCCTCAGACTGCTTCAGTTTGTGAATGTCTTGAAGGCTTCCCTGGATCTTCCCAAGTTCAGAGATTAACTTCACCTAAAATGGAAAACAATTTGATAAATGGAATTTTCAGCATGACACGTTTCAGTGGTGAGGACAGTTCTTCGAAAAGACAGTTTTACCTGGGATCTTACAAACTTGTTGAGATGTGAAAGCACGTCTTTGGCTTCAGGAACCATCACCAAAACAGTGAAATGGGCATCAAGCACCAAGCAAACCCAGTCTATAATCTACAAGAAGAAATGAGGGGCAAGAAATTAAAATTTTAATTCATCTGAAAATGTAATAATTTTCACACAGTGGGTTATAATTAATATCACAATTTATGACCAAAACATTAAAATTCTTCAGATGAGTAAAGACAATGAATTTAAGTGCAAAACTTGAACTTTGAACATACAGGTCATGTAGGTACATTCTCCATTTGATCTTAGCTCCATTTAACACTCTCGGTAATGGGATTGCATCACTTGTGCTACACAACACACTGACAACAACCATAAGTACTGCAAACAGAAAATCACTCCCCTATGGAGAAGTGGACGGCAAATTACGAACCTGTACTGTAGTTGGTGATCTCAAACCAGACGTGCGTGCGTTGGCATCTTGGGAAAACTTCAAATAGAGGAACCAGAGATACCGAAGAAACAGCTGCAAATTGATAACGGAGCAGAGAGAATCGTTAGCACATAACGCGCACAGAGGTGGACATCTGGTGGCAGTGAAGATGCAGGCACTCACCAAGACCTGCTGGATGGAGAGGTCCTTCAGGTGCGGGAGCAGAAAGCTCTCCGTGTGGGCCGTCTGTAGGATTTCGTTACTGCAGGTCCAGTTAAGGACGAGATCTCGGCCAGAACATGGAGCTCGTGCTCCTTATTACTGATATTACTTTATTACAGACTTCATGCACTGTATCTTTACGGGTCTAGATGGAAAGATGAAATATGTGCTACATCAGTAAAGGATACAGTAATATAGCCTTTTTTAACCCAACTGGGCAAGAGACATCCAGGTCGAGCAACCCTGCTCTGCCTCCCGACTTGGGCGGAGGGATCTGGGCCTCGTTGCCGTCATCTTCCAGCAGCACAGGACTGAAGCCATTCTCCAGGGCGCTGTCCTTCCTCCACCCCGTGCTAATATCCTCCATGAAGGACATGCTGTCCGGTTCTATGTCCACCGCCTCCAGGTCGCCGTCGGAGACGCTGTGAGCAGGGGGGGGGGGGGGCGCAAAAGGTTCAAAGACGTCTTGAAATTCAGCCGAAGCTGGGGAATAGGATGCTCCGCCAAAAACCGAATTAGAGGAAGTAAATGATAACTCTAGGCAGGCCTAAGGGAAGCAGATATGGAGGTGAAGGCATAGCCACCAGTCAAGACAGAAGCTCTAGTACATGTGCATTAAGGACCAGTGACATTAAGCCTGAACAAATGCCACCAAACTGCTGACACACATGAAGACCAATCAGAAGGCACCATGCGTGCAGTTTCCTTTCTTCTTACGCTGCATGGGTATAAGATACCTCCAGAGCAACATTCTCCGCCACAGCAGACACCTGCTGTGAGCAGGGGGCACTGCTTTCTGAACGAATCAACCGATTCTCCTCCCGTTTCATGATATTTGGCAGCATCCTGTCAGCTCTTCATCCTTTCCAATTCCCCTGTCTTAAATTCGATGCTGGAGGCCTGTTCTGGATTATTATTTAATGGCTGGCCTTATCTCCACAAAAGGTCAGCGCATAACGTGTTGGCACACAATCAAAATGTTTTAACAGGAGACATTCCTTACATCTCATCTATAAGATGTGTGGCATTATGACTGTCCAAAACAGCAGTTAGGAGTGACTCAACATCAGTAAATATGGATTAGGCATGCAGACTGGAATCAACTTCATAACTAAGCCTTGTCGTTGCAGTCCATGATCAAGTATGTTAAAGGTTAGAGTTAGCTGGCGATATGAAGATCAGTCAATTTATCACAATGACCATTTCTAATGTGTCACATGTTCCGAGGACATACACTAAATGGAATTCCTGTGAGAATAATGACAGAAGTGCCTTCAACGCCATCTAGTCTCTCAGACTGGGGAAGAAGTTCAGGACTACGCAGCTTGATGCATTGAACCTCCAAGATTAAGCATTACCTGACAAACTGGCAGTTTGTCAGGCTCCAGGACTATGTGATGGAGATGGTAGTCAGCAACACTGGGGCACCTCAAAAATCAGTCTCCTTTCATTTTAATTCTCCACGCTACAGTGGTCCAGTTCCAGATCATGCCATTTGTAGAAGTTCTCCGATGACTCAACAGACTATATAAGGCTAGTGGAGATCTTTGTCAAGAGGTGCAAGGAAACCCATCTTCAGGTCAACATCAACAAGAAAGAGGAGTTGGCCAGTGTACACTGGATGGAGTCACCATCCAGTGACTCTGGATGGAGTCACCATCCAGTGGGAGGTAACAGAAGAAGGGGCAGTCCAAGTAATACCCGGACGTGCATTTGAGCAGCACCCTTGACTACAGACTCAACGTGTGCTGTACGAGAGAGGTGTCTGTACTGTAGAATTTCCCCTGGGGTTCAATAAAGGCAGGTAGGCCGCCCATACATACATACGCACACATATCCATCCATCCATGCATCGATAAGCCAGCAACTCAAAACATTGATCTAGTTGGCTGCCCCCCGCCTGTGTTTCTGTCATTTCAACACCACAGGACTGACCATAATTCTTGGGAAATGAAAGGGCCGGCACTCACTCGATAAAGGCCTTAAGGCAGGCACAGGTCACCTCCTCGGGGACGTCGGGGAAGTGCTGCAAACAGAGCTGAACGAGAGAGTAGTCCTTCCTCTCCAGGGCGAGCGGCAGGAGACCAGGGCACACGCTGCAATGACATCACCGCAGACCGGTCAAAGGCGGATTTCAGCAAGACTGGCCTATCCGCCAAGACTAAGCATTTAAACTCCTATTTCTGGACACTTGCTGCCTGAACATAGCAAGCCGTTCCAAAATCACAGCACATTTACATACAAATCTACATAAATAAAAACAACTATACTTATGACCAAACAATTAACTGTATGGCATTTTTGCACGTTACACTTCTGATAAGTTGTCTTTTGTTGCAATTTATCTATTTAATGTGTGTCTAGATGTATATATGTCCGCTGCTGTAATGCTTGCAATTTTCTTCGAGATGAAGTGCCGGGGATCAGGTCTCAACAAGCTAAATGAAGATGAAGCCATGCTGGTGAAGCCAATGAGGATGAATATCAGTGGTGCACATTTCCCTGGATCTCAAAGGCCGGCCAAACAAACATCTGCCTTCCTGCCTTCCTGCACTGACGGGAAACTGAATTTGATATCGGAGACAGAAGCTGGTGAGCGATTTACACGAGCCCAGCGCCGCCCCCACCCCCGCACCTGTGACAGAGGCAGCGCGTGTGCACCAGCCGGGCCAGGGAGTCGCGGCTGTAGAAGGGGGGGTCAGACAGGCAGCGGGCCACCAGCTGAGAGGCCACCTGGCCCACCACCAGCTGCAGGTCCGGCCCGGCGGCTCCCACAAGAAAGCTCTCCACCGCCCTCTCGACGTCCTCGCCCGGAGCCGCCTGGACACGGGATGGAGGAACAGGGTAAACCGTGTGCTAGCGTGCTGCTACATGCTAACCGCCACGGAGGGCAAGGGGCGGGGTCTTTTCACACACGCCGGATGGAGAACGAGGTTCCGTAATACCTTGATGTCTTCTAGCACTTGCTCGACTGTGATGGAGGCCACTTGACTCTTCCTAAGTTTCTACAGAGAGAGAAAGTTGTTTCAGAGCAACAACAAACAGGAATACCAGCTTTGTGACTGCGCTGTTTCGAGGCTGAACCACTAAAGGCACTAATGAGGGGACATCCCCTGGCACCACCGCCCCTGGCACCACCGCCCCTGGCACCACCGCCCCTGGCACCACCGCCCCAATGCCTTACACTCCTCCTCGTGTCCATGCCTCTGGTGCTTCTCTGTGGCTGGGCTGCAGCTTCGTGCAGCAGGGAGGTCCATGACCGGACAGGAGGGGGCGGGCACGAGGCTGTACGGAAATACCGGCAGAGTCAGGACCGGGTTCCACCCCTTTCGGGAAGGTGGATCGAGGCGGCAGGTCTAGCGCCTCACCCTCCCCGTGGCCCTGCTTCAACCTCCCCAGCGCCGCTGCCAGGGAGGACTGCTGGCAGTCATAGGGTACGGCGGTGAGGACCCTCCCATGGGGAACATACAGCTTCCCGGAAAGACACCAGAGCTGAGGAAGAGGACCAGCAAAGACTGTTCAGTGACTGAGAGGGAGGGCATACGGCAATACTCCGGCAATACTCCGGCAATACTCCGGCAATACTCCGGCAATACTCCGGCAATACTCCAGTCCCACAGGGTACAGACTGCTGACCTGCCCATAAGACTGCCCCGGCAGCTCTCTGGATGCCTGCAGTGTCTGAAAGTGCGTGTTCCAAATGCACAGGAACTCTGTCGGAGGGAACGCTGTTAACGGCACAGTTCTCCATTCAGCTTGGGAGACACGAAAGGCGATTAAAAACATCACAACAGACTTGAAACCCTATGGCTACTCTGCGGGACAAAGCTACAAATGATACCATGCAATACTATGACACCTGAGCCATCTCTATACCAGGCTGCAGTATTTTTAATTGTTATTCACGGCCTGGTTGAAGCAACCGCGTTCACACAGGCAGTATTTGGGACTCCGACACACCTTTGCGGGGGCCTTCGGAGGGGTGCGGGACCCCCACCGCAGCCACGTTGGCCTCGTCCAGTGACAGTGCGGCCCCCGCAGACAGCTGCCCTTCGCCAGCCGGCAGCTTCAGCAGCAGGGTCCTGGGCAGGGGCTGCACCCCCTCCGCACCACCCCCAGACACTGGCACCTCGCTCTGGTACAGACAGCCACTCGAACCTGTGTAGGGGAGAATAACACAAAGAATATGGCCACATATGGATACGCAAAGCAGGCGTGACCGAATTCGGCCACAGTTACATTGTATATGCAATATTGAATAATACATGTGCTTAATATCTTTAAAATTACATGAATTACATGGAATGAGATATTGCTTCAGGTGGACTTTGCCAATAAACCACCATTAAGAGCTGCCCAGCAAACACATCCGCCACTTACTCAAATACAACAAGCTTATGTTTTTATTTCGGAGAGTAGCAGACACACTCAGCAGGCGATCGCCTGCGTCTTCCACCTCCAGCTTGTACTTCAGCAAAGAGTTCGGGTTGAATCGGTGCAGGTACACAAAGTGCTCCCCCTTCTGTCGGGGCACATGAATAACACGCGACGGTTAGGGAAGCAGCCCCATTGCACCACTCATCCTTCTAGAAGCTTCCCAATACAAAGAAAATACAAAATAAAGGAAATGCCTAAAAATAATGGCTGCAGTAGTAGCTCAGGGGCAGAAGTGCAGTCCTTTAAGTTGCGACAGAATTACTATACAGCCTTTTCAAATATAAACACAAGAAAATAAATGCTGTACTTTTCCCATAGATTGTTAAGATTAAGATTAAGCTAACCTTTATTTCATTTGAGTTCATTGCTTTGTTTGCGTGGTTCTTAGAGCAAATGCCTAGTCGAGTTCCTTTTAAATGTGACCTTACTTGGCCAATAAAACTGATTCTGAGTCTGGCTTTTATCGATAGAGGGGAGATTCTGCCGCAAGACATGTGGTACAAAGTTGCACATTTGTAAAGAAAGGGGAGCACAGATTTTGTGAACTTCAGCTCTCGAAAGAGGCAGCCCTGTGCTCTGCCGGGACGTCGGCCACTTTACCTGTTCTGTCGTAAAAATAACGACTTTCTGCTTTCCCTTGACGAGGCTCTCGCTCCACCTGGATGACAAGACAAAATGTTTAGTTTAAGCCAGTAAAAAAATATACCATCCAGCTTATTTAGAGAAAGAAAATCCATAAAGACTGATTACAAACTCAGGTGAAGAGAGAAGTACAGACTAAATCTGACCAAAGCAGAGTGACTACTGAGCAGCTTTGGCAGCTGACGAGACCAATCACAGCACTGGAAACACGGTTTTCATGGCCTATGAGCGATAGATACCACATGACCTCCCCCTCCGGGACCAGCTCCTCAACGGACTGCTGGGGAGCAGCCAGGAGGGCATCAAGCATCCGGGCGCCCCCCCTGGCAAACAGTACCACCGGCTCGCTGTCAGGGAGGGCATGGACCCTCGCCACATCGGCAGACACCTGCGCGGGCCAGAACGCAGTAAGACACCAAGAAGCAGAGCTAAAACGGCAACCGACATGCTTTATGGGCCGCTCTGCCTCGTAAAAGGCTAAATTAGAGCAAATATTGAAAAGATGAATGATCTACAACATTTAGTGTATTTTTACACTTATTAGAGAAATTTATGATGCACTGTATTATGGCTGAAAAACATAGCTCAAATTAAATGTATGCATTTTCTGGAGGTAACAGAGGTACTCGTTTATAGCTGTAAACTGAGATACACTTACAGTGGCTTTAAATGCTTTGTCAAAACAGTCCTCATCTTTCCAAACTCTTATGACCTGAAAAGAAGAACACAACACACACCCATTTTTAGAACTAGGCCATTTTATCACCTCAATACAAACATCAGAAGTAGCTGAACTAATAGTGATAGAAAGTCATTAAACATCAGTGGCAGTGGGAAACAATCCACTCACAACCATTCGCCTGTCTGTTTTCCAATGGTTTACCCAATAATGGGTCATGGTGAACAGCACAGTTTTACAAAGCGAGAAGAAAGAAAGTGTGCCCAGAGCAGGGGTGCAAGTTGAACTCCCATCTCCGATGGTGTGAGACCAGAATGCTACCCACCGAGCCACTAAAATTCAAAACAGTGTTACAGATTTCGTTTTAGAGCAGAATAAACAGTTTAGCTGTTCCATACTTGATATGAAATATCATTTGTTAAGTTTTTGGAGTTATCATATTAATATCGATGGATTACACAAGTGGTTTCTCTGGCAATGGTGCCACCATGGAGTTCTTACCTTGTTGTCAGTGACCACGACATATTCTCCGGTCTGTGTGTTGTACACTGCGGGGCTGGTGATCGTTTGCCCCTGTTTAACCGTCCAGCTTCCCAGCGGCTTTTGGTCTGAGACCTGGTGTAAGAAGTGTCGGAAAAGGCGCGTTATCAAACCAATAATTTTTACATAGGTGATTAATATGGTGAAGCGCGAGAATGTCAGTGACACGACTATCTAGTAATTATTTAGGAATCTGTTAACGACTAGTTCGCTTTTAAGTGGAGTTCAGATTCGGTACAATTACAATTGTTTTTTTTGTGCGACGGATGCGTGTGCGGTGAGAGCATGTTTTGGAGAACTGGCATCTCGGTTATGATGTGCATAGGCTCCGTGAAAACAGATGTGCTCCCGTCTTCTTTCATTAGTATTACCTTATACACAGTTATGGATTTCCTGGCATCGGTAACGATAACATGATCGGCTTCCTTGCCCTGTTCAATGGCCAAGATTCTCGCTTCAGCACTGCTTGGTCCCGATGCGAGTCCGCACAACGTGAAGCCATCGCACAGCGCAGCCATTGCAAAAGAAGAAAATGCAAAACTGCGCAACCGCGAAAACTACGCATTGAAACCATAGACCCTTCTATCTGTAAAACGACGATACATAGCAGTATAGATTACAAAATGCTGCTACTCAGCGGCTTGGAGGACGTACTCCAACTTCACTGTAGACCTGAGAGAGCTTGGTTTTTTGAGCCTTTCGTTTTGACCCTGGCTAATAATACGCTGGAGCGAGTCAATTATTTATATTAAATTGAGTCTGGGGATGCATCTTCTAATCTCGATTTTTTCCCGACATATGGATATAAACACTGGAACTACAAATGTTCAAAAAAATTATAAATGTACCCATATAACAGAACGAGAAGAAATAAAATGTGTAAATGAAGACAGTAGATCGTGTAATTGCAACTAAACTTTATTAAGTACAATATTTAAGAAAATATGTCGTAGTTATACAAGAACCAAGTAAAATGAAAGTGCGACTACAATAATAAAATAACACACAGACAAAATGAAAGAACTCAGAGTGGCTTCCAGCAGCGGAATGAGGATGGCACTTAACACTTCGAAACCCGCAGCAGTCTGGCTAACACTCAGACCTTGGTCATTTTCCTACATTAATATAGTTAAAATGACAACTAAACAAAACCACAGCGAATAACATTCAAAGTGAAATTAATATCAGGTTGAGCTTGTTTGCTTGCAAGTTTGTCAAATTCACTGACAAAAATAATAATAATAAAAAAATACTGTAACAGTAAATTAAAATCAATTGCTAAGCGTACATGTTATTTTGATTATAAAATCTATATAAAATTTACATTAAAGACAAATGTCATGCTAAAAAACATTGTCAACAGAAAACACTTTCAAATACATTTCTGAAAGAAAAAAATCAGTACATATATACTGAAAAAGTGAAACAATTTTGTGGACAATCTGTTCCTCATTTATTAGTGGATATATGTTAAAATGTATTTAATCAACTTTTAAAATAAGTGGTGCGTTATGCAAATTTAATGGCCCAATCTAGTATCCTGATAATGTAAAATTCTCTTTAAAATGTGCCACATTTTTTGGGAATAGCTCTTGAAAACTACCCTTATATTTGTTCTAAAAATCAACATGGAGACACTTAACATCTGATAACAATAAATTCTTAAAGTTATACAGTAACAACTATTAAAATGATTGTGAGAAACTGTTTATTCACCATGCTTATTGAGAAATTAACATGGTAATATCAGAAATAAAAAGGCAGTCCTGTAATGATTCACAAATTCACAAATAAGCTTCATATTTAGATGCCACAATAAGAACTTAGAAGTCTGGGTTTCACATCTAAGTACAGTTTCCATGAGACATTTTAAAATATATTTGAATCTATACACAATGATAGCCTTGTGGCATGTGATATTTTAGCCTAATAACCATGTAAGACTAACTTTACAAGATTAAACTGTAACCAAGTTAATTTATTAGATCTATGGATAGTCCTATAAAATGCGTCAGTAATGTATTTTACCTTATGAGACATTAAAATAGAAACCCATACCCGTATAAGCACAACATCTCTGAAATACACGAGTAATAACAATTGTTTGACATAGCAAATGTATATCAAGCAGACTTCCCTCAAGGGGGTGACGTTTGATAAATATTTGGTATGTTCCAAATTAAATTTCTCTCTGGATGAAAAAAAAATCCTGCTCATTGATCCATCTATGCTTCTATTATAATCTTTATGCTTAAGGTAAACATACTTGGCCTCACGGTGTAATATGCTATTGACAAGCAGAACAATGCATGACAAAGCATTTCTAGTGCACCAAATGTGCCATTCCGTGCAAATCTGTTCATACTCTGTGCAGCTCGATGCACTTTGATACATGGTTGTGAGACAGAAAAGGTTTACCATCGCCTTCGACTTTCTGAGAAGCGACATGCAGCCCGATGTAAAAAAGGACGGGACGTTTTGATGCTATACAAGTATCGTACAGATTTGGTATAGAGGTCAGAGGACAGATCCACATGCAGAGGCACGGTGTAGAGAACAGTCTCCTCAGAGCATGCTTGGTTTCTGAAGAAACTCTGCATTACCAGAGCATACAGCCTTTTTATACTGACATTCATGTTTTCCACAGTTTCCACAGTAACACCAACAAACCCTCCATATTAAACACATGTACACACTATACATATATATATATATCTATAAATATATGCGTGAAGATTCCATGCGGCAGAAAAACCACCACAGACTGAAAAGTTTATATTCAGAAGTAACTCCATGAATGCTTGCGTCTATCAGTTCTGTCTCCCCGGTAACAATACCCAGCAATTCTCAAAATAAAAAATTGGTATAAACTGAGCAACTCAGTGTGAATTAAATGTCTTTATTAAACATTATTATTAGCCAAAATGCTCTTACACCAGCAAGCGTGACTAACAGGCATTCCAAGGACAGCAAGGAATAAAAATGTACTTTATACAGGAATCTTCTTTGTAATGGAAGTCTCAAGTAATGATATATTAACCGACCACATCTATGTACGGTACTTTGAGTCATGATTAGTAAATATCTATGCTCTGTTTGTTTTGCCCCCTTTTCTGCACCATCGTGTTTCAGCTTTTGTTCTGATCAAGACGATATAAATAAAAAGCCCCGAACAGTCGCAATGTCCCAGAATGTTCACAAAGTTCAATGTATCTGATGGAGATAATGGAAGAACAGTCAAGTTCATTCTGAATTCTAGAGACTCTGAACTTCAAGGCAACACAAAAGGAAACTTGTTGTACACAAAAGTTCACGTGTAATAGACCTGAACTCTGTTTGCTGTCGCAGCTCCAGAGATGAGCTAAGACGAAAAACATTAAGGTATAAAGTGACCCTTCTTCAGCAGTTCAAAGAATTTGGCGATTATTAACTTGGTCTGCAGGCCTTTTGAGTTCAGCTCTGTGTTCTGCACTCCCTGCATAACCATTCTGAGCTTTGTTGATGAAAGCAAATATTTATATTTCTGTACACATACAAAAGTACAAGTACAATAAACCTCTTTTGAACAGCAACTGGGCGTCATGGCTTGTATATTAACAGCAGTGGGTAGGCAGCAGAGCGGCGGAGACCTGAGACACTAAGATTGTACCTGGCTGTAATTTTCATATCTTTATGTTTGGGTGGGAGTCTTGCTCAAAGACAAAATGATGATATATACACAGTTTGGTATGTATTTGTCCAGCAATTAGGAGGTAAATATGACTTCAGGAGTCACAGATAATATGCTATTATGCTCTGAATTAACCATGAACCAACTCTCACTTAACATATTAACCAAAAACGTTACTTAACTATAACTTTATAATGTACATAATCATTATCTACCCACTAGATACTGGTAATAATGATTCTAATGGACCAATAAGAAGGTTTGTTCGAGTAAAAACAACCTGAGGATTTATCACTACTTATCCATTAGTTATATGAAATAATGAACTTATCTACTGTACTTGTTAAAATGAGATAAATGTAGAGCTACATGTGTTCTGATCAAGACGATATAAATAAAAAGCCCCGAACAGTCGCATAGGTTCTATTATACCTAGTTGAAACCATAATTATGAGTGAACTGCATACAGTTGTCTATTAGCAGTAGTTGAAGGTGGTGTTAATTTCTAATTGCTGCGTATTTGTAAGACGCTATAAGATGTAAGTGGTTCGATATGCATGACTGGTTCCCACTGCGATGCTTGGAGGAGGCCAGATGACGGTCTGGGTCTGCTTTGCCAGCGACAGTATTAATGGTCTTAAAAATATCCACAGCAACCTAAAACAACCTACCTTACTCCAACATTTCATCAGGATTACAACTGATTGGGCAGGAAAGTCCTACCTAGTCATAGCCAGATAATGACTCACCACTTTGATCCTCATGTTTCATTGAGTATATAATGTGTTTTTTGTTTACTTTTCAAATATTTACAGACAAATATGACATAAAATAATATAGAAAACCTATTTTGACTCATATATTATATAAGGTAATACTTAGTCATGATAGTCAGCAATACCATAGCAGTGAGTATGGACATATACTTGTGATTTCATGAGGAATCACTGGACAATTACAAACCAAACCATAAATGATCAACAGCGATTGCATTCCGGTCCTGTTGTGTTTCAGGATATGGCTGCAACAGAACACTGGCCCATCTCAGACTGGCTGGCATTTGGGAGGGCTGTCCCATGAGACTGAATGCAGGAAATCTGGGCCCTGGTCAATGAGCTTTGAGATAAACTCATCATACATAGGCAGTGTGTTTGGAGATAATTAATTCAGGTACCTACAACAAGCCTGGGAATAAATAATCAAAGTATGGCTTGGGAGTTCGGCCATTAATCACTGTAATGTGGCCAAAGAGTTTGGAGATGAATCATTGAAGTATGGGCTAAGGGTCTGAAGATTAATGGAGTGTGGCAGATAAGAGGACTTGCAGAGAGAACCTCACATGTAGGTATATGGGGAGGGGGGTCGGTGTGATTGTGTCTTTCTGGGGGAGGGTCACTGTGGCGGCTGGGGACTGGAATGACAGGCTGAGAACGAGGGCGGGGGGAGGTTCAGCCCGCTGCTTGCAGGGTCGGGCAGCGTGAGCGTCTCAGGGGCCGATTTCTTCCGGGGCCGGTCCTTGGGCACGGACAGGAACTCAGGCGCCTCAGTGGTGAGGGGGGTGGAGGGGGCACTGGAGGGGCCGCTGCGGGCATAAGATGCCAGGGGGGTCTCGCTGATGGAGATGGACGGGGGGAAGATCCCGATCTTCTTATTGGTCGCTTCTTGAGTGGCACGTTCAAATTCTCGCACCTCGTCCATTGTCATGTCTTTCGGGGAGAAGGAGACAGACGGCCAGAAGCAAGCGTTAGATTTCATGCTATTTCCTCAAAATCCTCCACATGACGCGCTTCACATAGCATGTGCGTGTACTGAGTATGCTCTGCTTTGTCTGATGTAACACTTAGTTTATCATAAACTTCAGGTAAATAAGCACGTCAGCAAAGCAAAAAATAGCCAGACTAGCCAACATGCACATCAACATGTGTTTGAAATATTGTTCTTTAATTCATAAGAAATCAGCATGATTAGCCTGTGACTCCTAATGCTCATTTGCATGATTCTGTAGTGGTTAAATCCAGGACTGAAAGTTTAGTACTGAAAGTATTTTCTACAAAGAAATGAGCTGGAGACTATCTGGGTGGCGATTTAAAATATGAAAAAGACAGAAGGAAGGCGAGGCATGGAAGGTCAGCGTTCCCCAACCCGGTTCTCAGGGACCCCAAGACAGTCCACATTTTTGCTTCCTCCCAACTCCGTCAGACAGTCCACATGGGAGGTAGCAAACACCCAGACTGTCTGGGGGCCCCCGTGGACCGGGTTGGGAAATGCTGTGGTAGATCATAAAGGTACAAACAAAATTAAACACATACACTTGCTTTAGCATGGATCTCTATTTCATCCAGTGAAGGTGAGTTTGTGGAATGTTCTTGCTGGTCATGGCAAACCTTAATGTTGGTTTTCTCATGCATATTTTTCTCGTATTCCCGCACGTCATCCAAAGTCATATCTGCAAAAATTCAAGACGTTGGCACCTCCTGTTAGGACACTCCAGACAGACCTAGGTAGAGGGGGAGGGGAAACTGGAGGAGAGCAGGGCCTTGGCTGATAGTTAGAAGGTGCCAGAAGTTGCTAAGCTGAGGGAAGCAGATGGGGCGGAGCTGGCTTCCCACAATGCAACTGGGCTTGTGCCGCTGGGAGCAAGTCGGGCGAGGGGAGGAGAGAAGGCGAGGAAGAAAAAGCACTTCAGGAAGAGGAACGGTAGATGCAGGAAAGCAAATGCTCCAGGGGAACATCCAGGGGATGCTGGGAGACATGTCATTCAGGGACGGGGGCATTTCCAGGAGGACTGGATCTTCAAAAATGCAGGCGTTCAAAGATCCTCTGACTTCATTTGGGGATGAGAAGCTTTCCAGATTAGGCAGAAGAATCAAGGCAAGGCTTTGCATTTCTCTTTGTGTCCATCTCTTTCTTACGCACTTACCGTTGAGCGTCACAAAGCAAAGGGGTTAGTGGAAAGATTTGGCTGGAATGTGAGTGCAGTGCAGGAACACATCAACAGACTCTGTTCAACAATCGCCATTTGTTTTCAAGTTAATCCTTACAAAGGCTGCCCATTAGATTATTCCGGCTCTGTAGCTCTGCACACTTTAATGCGGTTTCTGACTTTACTGGCTGGAGTAATAAGCCCACAGTTTCCTATTGCAACCCAAACATGCCTTTTTTCTTTACTGATGATCAGCGCTGGATATTCATTTCTCATTTGTATGAAAAAGAAGGAAAGGCAACAGGGGTCAGCAGGTGGACGACCGAGCGGCTGTCTGCCACGAGGATGTCGCCGCCTGCCTGTGACAGGGTCTCAGTGACAGCTGGGAGGAGCAGGGAACGGGCAGGTAGGGGGTCCCTGAGACTGGGCACCCCATGCTATGTTGCGGAAGGGGGAGCACGCAGGAGGTCAGAGGCCTTTAGGCAGCTTGTGCTACATGGTGAGTTAGACGTCCATTAGGGGGCCTTGCCAGTGACTCCCGCAGCCGGCTCTGTCAAGAGGGAGCCTCCCCAAGGGGGGGAACAGTGCTCAGACGGCACTGCAGCAGCAAAATGCAACAGCGCAGTGAAAGTGAGCCGATAAAAAGACAGCTTGGCAAAGGGACTCCAGTTTGGCACACGCACGCTGCCACCACCCCCGCACACACTCTCTGGTTACTGCGCCGCGCCCACGGATCCCGGATGCAAGGCGGCCAGTCGCATTTCTACTGGCAGCAAATGCGACATTCATGACTCATTTAGGACGCCACGCTATTCACATGTCACTATAAAAAGGTTCTGTAGACAAAATAAATGCAACTGAGTGACTGCATCTGGGTTTAAGGTAAGTGTGAAACGTGTTCTGAGTTTCTGTACCACGACAGTGACGGGTGTTAAAAAACGGCAGGAAGGGGGGCGTGGTCACTGCGCCAGTGCCATGGGCTGGGAGACATGGGGAGGATGAAAGGCAGCCCCCCACCCCAGTTTACCCTACCCTACCCACCGCTGCACTCAGACACAGGCTCGTTTTATATGCTTCTGTAATTATGGCTTTCGTGGTTTGTTCAGGGAGAGAGGGAAAGGACAAAAATCAATATTTGAGCTGAGGGGTGCCGGGGTGCTTTGGCCGCCATGGCGTTTGAATGGAGCATGAAGCCCCGCTGTTCATTACCAATAAATCACATTCCCACCAGCGGCGAAGGAAATGGACTCCAGCGCGACTGGATAAGGCCACCACCCGTAATCACGGCCCACTTCTTTCCGAACTTGTTTTCTGACCCGGAGATGCTGTCCACACTTGGCTTCTGCTCTGATCTTTGCTCCTATCTGCTCCAATCACAGGCCGGTATCGACGGCTGTCTGCTTCCCAACCCCAGTGCCAATCCAACGCTTTTCTGGCGCTGAGGATAAACACCCCGCCGCTTGGCTTTCGTCCATGTGAGATGGAAATCAGACCTGAAGTACCGCCTGTCGATTCCACCCCGGAGGAGCTGCTCTTCACATGAGGTGGTGTAAATGAATTACCCACAATGCCTCTCTGTGTTCCATGTCCAAATCGTCTCATTCACCTGAGACTCAGTGAAACGATTAATCTAAAAAACTGTGGAATACCGAATGATGAGAGCAGCTGTAATATGATCCGTTTGTATAAGAAACTAGACTGTCTGCCTGTATCAATCCTTTCCACCTCACAATAAAACAAAAGGCTTTGTTAATCGGATCACTTGACAACCGACTTCGACGTGAGAGACGAATACTAACGTTAGGCCCTTTCAAACAGATGGCATTATATCGCACAGCTGTGTTTCATCACCATTCATGACAGCAGGAGAAAATGGGTGGGGGGGGAGTTTTGCATGCGTGAAGGTGAACGCAGGACCTACCGATCCACTCGTCCACCCAGGCGAAGGCCTGCCTGTGGCCTAGTAGTAGGACGTCCCGCACAACCTAAGGGGGGGTAAGATGAGAGACGAAAATGCTATAGCGCCCATCATTGCTAGGTGGTGCTTGCTGCCCTTAAATAAGAAAAACAGAAATACGAGCAGTGCTGACCCCCCCAATAGGACCCTCCCTCTGGAGAGGAGAGCTGTCTCTCAGCCCAGACCCCTCCCCAGCTGGACGCCATTGTGCCGCTGACCTTGTGCACGAACTGCTCCACGCGAGTCTGCAGGCCCCACACCTCGAACTTGACCGTCACCAGCTTGTAGGAGCACATGATGGGCTCCTGTGAGTCCCGCCAGCCCTCCTCCAGGGGCCCCCGTGACGTCTTCTCCGACCTGAAGTGGCGCGGATCCTGTAGGGAGCCACGGCAACACAGGGCATTGAGAGCTGCAGCTGGGGAACCTCGCCATTCTGAGAAGGCTAACCAGCATGCCAGGACTGAGACTGGAAATCGCCATACAGGCCTACCACACATACATACGTGTCCCCCTACTGGGGGAGGAGGTCCTCCCACCACAAGTTTTGCAGCCCACAGTCCCTTTCGCCCATTATGTAAATGTACCGTATGGCAGATGGCCAATCAGAAAGCAGAATCAGCCAACATCCCCTAGAAAAATTAGGGTTAAAGGCTTTCATCCTCCCCCAGACCCCCAGCTCAGAGCAACACATTTCCTGTGGTTAGTGGATGAAACAGTGGAAAAGTCGCCTTTGAGTCTGAGCTTTGCACCAGAGAGGCGCTGTCATAAAGAATGATTCTCCCACTGTGCCAGCAATGGGGCCCAGACCATGCAGAGCTGGAAAACAGATACAGTCCAGCGTGGGGATAATGCGATT
The DNA here is from genome assembly GCA_019775955.2 of Pollimyrus isidori. Lineage (NCBI taxonomy): Eukaryota > Metazoa > Chordata > Actinopteri > Osteoglossiformes > Mormyridae > Pollimyrus > Pollimyrus isidori. Next base: position 10,194,279 of record JABFDZ020000097.1, on the reverse strand, counting down.
GGATAATGCTGGCTGCTCCCCCCTCCCTGGGGGTCCCTCGGTTAGGCTGCCATATGTAATTGGGGACACTGTTGTCATTGCACGGGATGAGCACAGTGACCAGAGGCCCAATCTCAGACACCCACCCGCCGCCCTGACTTGACGAACTGGGGAGGTGGAAAAGTGGGGGAGGGACTGCTGTCATACTGTTACCGTCTCCACGCAATAGTCAGCACTGGGACCAGAAACTGGGATTCATCAAGGGAAACGGACGCAGCAGAGAGTAACATGGCGAAATGAATGAATGGCAGGATTATGGCGACTTTCGTTGATGTGCGAAAGACAGGTGACACTTAAAACTGAGAGAGCGGGAAACCGGTATGCAATGCTGGCAGAGTAACCACATCACCATATCACCATTACCGTAACAACAACCACACATCCCACCTCCGGAACATGCTCTGGGCCCTACCTCTGAATCTTTGTAGTATCGCTCAGGAATCTCGTCATAGGCAATGTCGACAAAGCACACCTCTCTCTCTTGGTCCTTGGTTTCACAGTCGAAAATCTGAAATGACAGGAAAGACAGGAACATCTGAGCTGGGGGCTTCTAGCCTGTGGAGATGCTGACTAATGCAAGCTGCTATCTCTGCCTCCAGGGGGTGCTCTGCAGTCATATGTAAACAGTTGGGGGCTAGCAACACATTCCTGTTAAAACATGCTTTTGAGCATTCCTCTTGCGCTCTGTTACCCACTTGCTCAGGTCCAATAAAACTTGAGCACACCACAGAAAATCTTTAAACTAAAGGTTGAGGGTTGCACGGTTAATGGAGTTTATACAGATAGTTTGTGATCAGACCGCAGGGAGAAACCCTGACCCTGACTAGGATGGATCTCTTGACCGATGAAACGATTAGCGATCGATCAAATTTTAAGCACCACTTAAGAAAAACAGACGAATGCTAGGATTAGAATAAATGTAATTATTCTCTCCTGCTTTATAAGAAGGTGACCTGGTGACACAAGCTATACAGAAATGGCTTGATAGTGCAGGACAGCAGCCGCCGGAGAAGGTCGGGCGATACAGCCGTCAGAGGTTGAGAAATGAAGTTGCATGATGATATCTACATCTATGAACTTATAACACATATCATAAAAGGTAAAACGGTATCCAGGGATCTGTGTATAAGGAGGATATGGCAGATGTTACTTTTCCACGATTAAACTGCTTCAGGCCAAATCATCGCTACAGTCAAGTAGCGCCTTGCACGCTTTTAAAATCTACTGTCATTTGTTATTTTCTAATTTCTTGGGTGGGGTGGAGAGGCAGAGGCTTCTGACTGAAATTGCAGGTTAAGGCATTGTGAGGTGGGACCTGCTCTAGACCTAGACCTAGACCCGGGGGCTGATAGCGACGCTGCCCACCCAGAGTGCTTCCTGACGCGTGTCACATGGCTATTGGGGAAATAACTGGGAATCGCTTCCCTTTAGTCAGGCAGCTTGCATTGACAGCCTAGGGTGGTCCACTTCAGACAGGAGGCTCCCTTCAGCATTGTGGCAGTGACGCCTGGCACACACGCTGAGCCAATCGGTACCAAATGAAATGCTAGATGTTCTAGGTGGGGGGGCCTACATCTCTATATCAAGCTGTTTGAAGGGTTCAGCAGCACACCGTGTGTGTCGCCCTCTAGCCGCAACGGGTGTCTGTCAGTGTTTCCCTAAGGAAAAGCTGCGCCGATGCATCGTAACACCATCACCTCATCATACTCACATGGTCGTTGCTGCCTTTGTTGTCCTCATACTTGGTTTCTATGTGGATGGAAAACTTCGGCAAGAACGAGCACTGAAAAGACAGCAAGATTTTACTCAAAAGCCACACTAAACATTTTACAGAATGATCTGAGACCAAAATTGGGTGTTGCCTCTTTCACTGATAGAGAAGAAATGTTCTCCTCCTTCACATTCCAGTGCTTGTCTTTACTGACCCCTCATCATTAAGTTGTTTCCAAATGGTTAGAGCCAAGGGGCGTGACCATGTTTTGAGTGGAAGTAGGGAAGCACATTCCAGAGTAATGAGAGACCCTACACCCCTGTGATTCCAGCATCGGCAGGTCCACCTCCTCCGGCCTTGTCTTGCCCCAGCGCCGACAACGAGGTCAACCTTGCGATGACTTTGGAAGGACACCGTCCGCAATCGCCGGCATTAACGCAGGTGTTAATGTCCCCCGGGGACCCCAAGGCAGACGAGGTCCATTGATCAGAGCCTCTCGGCAAGATCTCACAGATCCAGAGGTGCGGCGAGGCACTGGCTTGCCCCAGTTAGGGGCAGAATGCAGTCATTTCCCGGGACTGTGAAGCAGTGCTGGTAGCATTTACAGGAGGCAGTGAGCACCTCTGTGGACGCCGGGGAGATGATGCATCTCGTATTAAATTACTTTTTTTTTTAAAAAAAGGACCCCCTGATAGATCGAGAGGGTCATTATTTCACCATGTAGAGCCACAAGCCCCCCCAGGTTGCTATTCTCTGGTAGCAGGCCGGGTCAATATGACCTCCTGGCCCATGTGATGGTTGGGGGAGGGGGGGGGCTGTCAGAACAGAAAGAGAAGAGCACGGTCAGGAAAAGGCAATGGGAGGCAATCAATGGGAGGACAGCGTGTGTGTGTGTGGGGGGGGGGCTTATGGTGTGTGGAGGAGGAGCCTGAGGGAGACCTGGGGGGGAATAATTAATCTCCATGGTTCCTCGGCCCTCCCTGGCAGGTCTTAATGCCTTAGGCCATTATGTGAGATAGATGCACATTTAAACGAGAATCGATTCTTACAAAGTACTTCGTACTCGCTATACTCAGTACTCAGTATCCTCTCTGCAGTGTTCCAGCAATCGGCTGCTCCTTTCCTACCTGCCCCTGTCAGCCACTGGGGGTCTGTTGCACTGCGATATGCGCAACATCATACAGGGGATTCAGTGCCGGCCAGCAGCGCTTAATGATCGGCATTAAGGTGCATTCCCTCAACATGCCTCTAGGGGGGGCTCATGCTTTGATTCACCAAGAGGAATCCAAGGACAGAAAACAGCTCAAACTGAGGCTGAACCATGTGTGTACAAGAAGAAACCCGATCATCTGATAGTCTTGCTTGTTCTGTGGGAAAACTAAGCCATCCTTTCTTAATTGTCTCCGTCTGGGTGATAATAATCGCTGTTATTTCGTAATTTCATGAAGTGAACTAAATCAACAGACCATGCGGATGTTTGTTTTTTTCCTCTAGGTTAAATAATACTTAATCAAATACAAAGGTGAACTCTTTCCCATTCAGATAATCAGTCTGACAATGCTGCAGTAGCACACACATTAAAGCATATGCATTTAAAATATGCTCTCGAAAAGCATCACGCGTTCACACAGTACACAGTGGCAGGAAACAAAAGCATCTTTAATGGCTCAGGTCAGAAAGAAGTTCATGAGTCAGTTGCGTTCGGCCCAGGAGGCTTTTGATCCATGTCATTATAAATTTAAAACAGAAAATGCTGTAGGTACTCGTCAGACTAACGATTTGATAAGGTCACATAGGGCCCTCGTCGGGCCCATTAAAGTGATGCTTTAGTTCCTTTTGTATCTTTTCCTGCTAATATTATGACCTCCCTTCCATCGCACATCCTTCCAAGAAAAGCTAGCATGGCACGCCAGGTCCATCCGGGTGTAAAATCATACCCATTATACACGACAGGGAGAAGCGGGTTGATGCTGTAGTCAAACCAACAGAAAGCTGGCGCCACCCAGGCTTAGACCCTGCAGTACGGGAGCTGGCGGGTGGTCGGGGGTTTGATGGGAGGATGTGCCTACTAGCACTGATCCTAACACCCCAGGAAGGAGCCTCTTCCTGATCAGGGACAAACAAGGTCATGGACGCACGGGCGGCTCTGCCGAGGCCGTGTGAGGTTGCCTACTGGGGGTGTCGCCTTCAGTGCTCAGGCACAGCTGTTTAGCCAATCGTGCACCTTATTCCCTTCTCTAAATCAATGTGACTCCTTTTCCTCTCACCAGTCCCCACCAGTCACTCGTTATCACCTTGCACGTCGGCTCGAGGCGCGTTCTGCTGGCTTTCCTGCGAATCGACGCATCTCTCGGGTCGAACCCCTCAGCAGACGCGACGCTGCTGAATAACACTGAGTCAGAGACGATTCCCAGATGAGCTCGTGCAGCAAACAGGCCATCAGACCCCTGGCCTCTGGCCCCCAAGGTTCTCCTTATTTTGGTTGTTCGAATCATTTGGCCGCCGACTGTCACGATTCATCCAGTGCTACTGCGAGGAGCGTGTGAGCAGGCAGGATTGTGCTGCGACGCAGCTTCTCATGAATAATCTCTGAGGCAGCACGACGTCACCGGCTTGGGGCCGACGCAGTGAATGTCCGCGCTAAGCAGCCACAGTCTCAGAGAGCAAACTCGTGATCCTAAAGACTTCTGTCTTTTGTTTCTTGATCAGAGCACTATATTTGAGGGATTGAAGTAGCACCTGAATACACTGGCATATTTTATAAGCACTGTCACAGTTATTAACACTGCTGGCAAAGAAAAATGACACTGCAGGGTGGCTTCTGGCTCTCTGTAGAAGGTAATGGCTGGGCAATTGCTTTATGGGGTGCTAAAATGCTTATATTCTGTGGTACGTTGCCTGTGGTGTCTCAATGAGTCAAGAATACAGAATAGAGCTATATAAAAATCAAAGTTTAACAACGCCGATCACATGGTACACCTCCAACTGCACACACTGAGGTTTTCAGGTCCTCTGCCTGTCGGAAGTTTCCTCTCCAGCTGGCGTGCCTCTAAACACTCGGCGCTGACTGTGTTTGGGTGGCTCTGAGGCACGTAGCAGAGGCGGCTAACTGCGACTCACACACTGAGCTCCAGTCGGTACTGCAATGGACAGTGTCGAAGGACTAAACAAGGTCAGGCTTTTGGCAAACAGGATCCAACACGCAGTGCTAAACCAGAAACCAGAGAATGATATACTAGTAAATGCAAAACTCAGAGCCAAACTCAAGGACCAAGAAAACAGGCAAGAAACCAGGAACCGGGAAAATCAGAACAAGCCTGTAGGCTACCAAGGCTAGCTAATGACACATCGTCCAGAAGGGGCAGAAATGTATTCAGTATCCTTTGAGCTGATCTGAAGGTGGCAAGTCATAACCATGTAGGTGGCAATTAAACAGAGAAATGGTTCCAGACAATGTCTGATTTGGACCACTAGAGCTATTTGGGTTTTCGGTATATTATATAACGACTATCTTCACTTTTTTTTTTAACCATAGGTCGGAGAGCCAGTTTTGTACAATGGAATTATCCATTCGTCCATTATTATGAATGGTGAGGTCCAAAGACAACCCACATTCAGAAAGTAATTACTGAGCCAGAAGCCCAAGAATCACGACGACAGAAGCACCAGCCCAGAACCATTTTCGGAGATGTGCGAACGACCACACACACAAGTAAAAGCTGCATGTGGGAGGGGATTTAATGGCGTAGCGTACAGTGTGTTTTTATCCTTAGAAATCTGCAGCACGCTTAACCTTTTCCTTAGTTATTAATCCCACATTGTTTCAGCAAAGTACGCACTGACCTTCACATTTACAGTGTAGGTGCTGTTTTAGACATGTTAATGAATGTCTTGGAGTACATTTGTTCTGCCCCGCTCATCCGATCCTCCCGTGTGCCACACCCCCTTCATCTACCCTGTGTGATCAGCTGTTTCTCCTACTTGTTGATTAGTCCTATCTATTTAAGTCTGCATTGAGTATGTTTACCTCAGTCCGGTCATTAACGCCGGTCTCATTATAGTCCTTGGTGTTTTCTTAATAAACCCTCGTTTCCTGACTCTCCATCTCCCTGGTCCTGCTTCCCCGGTCCGTTCCATGACAATATTAAAGTCATTGGCTGGACCAAATGCTTCTTCAAGCAGATTGGTTAATTGTGATCATGTGACATGTCCAACAAATGGAGAAGAGATGTGTGTAGAGCAGGGCTCTTCAAATCTGGACATTGATTCCAAATCCAGGCCTTGTTTTCAGTTCTCCCAGGTAGTCAGTTTAATAATTATTGATTCTGATTGGTCAGAGGCTTCACACCTGGCTCACAAAAAAAGCAAAGATGGAAAATCAACAGTACTCACCCTTTGAGGACCACGATTTGAATAGACCTGGTGTATAGATTATGCAACTCAATTCAGGACTATATGGTGCATCTTGTTAATCTATGAACTGGTAAAAGGCACTTGCTATGCAAAAACACATTATCACAATATTATTATGGTATCAATCATGAAAGTGTTGGCACGCTTGTAAGTATCACTCCATTCCTAAGCCGACCAACTGGCTTTGCGAGCGGATTTGGAAACAGTTTGTTTTAGGTTTAACAGAGAAATTGCTTTTATTACCCATTAGCCAAAACTTTTTCATTTTTATCTTAAAGCAAACTTGTGCAAATTGCTGCATATCAAGCAAAGTTTTCTTAGACAAAGTAAATTAAACATACAGCCTGTCCCAGAAATACTACTTGCTGAGTCTGCAGCCTTCTGTGTTTAGAAGATTTATTGAATATATGTTATATTGGTAAATGGAGCTGGGATACTTTAAATAATCCCTGCACCTGTGTTCAGCATGCACTCCCAGTCACCTGGATACATTAGCCATCGGCAGAAAGGGCCGAGTGTCAGCCTGACACTGGCTGTGAAATCAAAATTGCGCAGCAGAGTAAAGAAAAACATGCTTTTCTAATCCTGCCGTTCAGCGAGGCACCCCTCCATTCTCAGATACTGCTGCTACAATGCGGACTACTAGCGTCATTTAATTTCTAGGCATGTTTTCCCCAAGCTGAGGTGCCGATAGCGCCTCGTGGATCGATGGGAGATACAGAGGAGATACTCACTGTGTACTCTGCAGTCATGTCGGGATGGGGGGGTCGGCGTGATGGGGAAGGAAAGAGAGAACAAAATCAACAGTTCAGCATCAGCTACAGAGATCGCTTGATAAAGAAAACCATGGAAGGAGAGGACTGGAGACATGTAGTCCTGGTCAAGCTGCCCACTCGACTTTCTCAGTCTGATTCACACCCTACACGGCATGTATAGGATGGTGATTTGTGATGGGTGCTTAAGGCTCGCCGGTAACTGGGATACATGAGTCAGCGCTTTGAGTTGGGTAACGAGGTGTGATTGTTTAGGCAGCTGGGCGACCGGTAGACAGGCTTGCAGAGAGCACCGCTGAGAACACCCAGTTTCCCAGTGGAGAAAATCGGGCCGGCCCAGTTGGGCTCCGCCATCGGTGGTGTTATTCCAAACCGCTCTCCCACACACGCCAGTCACACTGCGAACAAAGGGCATCTCTTCATTTTTTCATAGTCAACGTGGACTGCACTTTCACAAGTTCTGGCATCTGACGGCACTTTTCCCCTCAGCGCACTCATCTTCAGTTCCATACTCGTACAGGGAAGGCAGGAACTGTGCCTCTTGGTCACTTGTCACTAAGCCAACTGCTTTCCCAGCATGATGTAACAGGGAAGCTTGTTGATACAAAGTCACCACACAGCTCAGGAATCGCCAGATTCTCTTATGCTATCTTGCACTGCCAACGACAACAAGCTGCTTATGTAATTCATAGCATTTATCTTTAGTGGGCAGACAAGAAATCATTTTTGTTTCCCAGTGCGTCCATTCGACCGATCCCAACCAATGCAGTTACAGCATTTGGGGAACAGTGTGTGGCTCAGTGGGTTAATTGTCGGTGCCTGAGGCTGGAAGGCGGTTGGTTCTAATCCCATCCTCAGCCGAATCCTTGTATCTCTGTTTGGCCCTTGAGCAAGATTGGTAACCCTCTCAAATGCTCTAGAGGTATCAGATAAATGACTGACCTAATGCTTGAACCCCAAGCTTTATACCCAAGTGCAGAGAGCAAGATAGAATATGTGATCTAGAAGTATTCCAAAGTTCCTGTACCAGTGGCACATAAAGCCACCTTCAGTTTTACCCTTTGCCCAGGGAATCCATTCATTACGTTTCATCTTATCGCCGCTTTGCCTGGGGTCTCACCTGTAATGGTGTAGGGGTAGTAGTTCCAGGCCTTCTCCGTCACATAGAAGATTTTCGGGACCACTGCTCTAGCCCAGCTGGGGAGCTTACTGGAAGAGACCAATGAAATAAGGGTGACAATGGTTGGTCCAAACCAGGGGTCACAATTAAAATACAAAAAGCTGGGTATGTTAAAACCTCTATGATATGAGTCGGAAATAGCCTCTAGTTGGCAGTAATGTTTTTCAGTAAGACAAGTGTCAGAGAGCAGAGGCTGTTTGTGCCTATGTGGGTTAGAATGCTGTACCATTAATCAGAAGGTCATGGGTTCAGATCCCAGGGCCAACAGAAAAATTTCACTGCTGGGCCCTTGAGCAATGCCCTCGATCCCTTGTTCCTGAGACTGTCTGACCTTGCCTTCTCAATCATACATCACGCTGGACTGAAGCTCTGTTACATAAATGTAACATATTACTACCTATCACAGTGGACCTCAGCTCGTTGGAAAAACTGTCCTTTCAGTAAGATAGGCTGGACATTTCTTCAACAGGAGCAAGTAGATGCATTAATCTAGAGGTACATGACTCTTTGCGAGCAAGGAGTTCTTTGAGGCTGCACGAGCACTTAGGAGGGGACGAACACTCCTATGAAAATACACATTCAAGTAACACTGAATTAAAAGAGTCATTTTTGCATCGGATGCCCGGGTTCCTTTATTGCCCTGGATGGAGCAAATTATTACTGAATTTCCTAAGAGCCTTTGCAGATGCACAAATTGAATAATGCATCCCATTAGCCATGGTTTCTGCCATTGTAGGCTCAGATAGGGCAGAAGTACAGCAGAATGAATGTCAGACATGCAATAGATTAACAAATTGCTTCGTGAATTGTAGGATACTGACTGCCCCTCCACTTAATGCCTGGGGTCCTGGGACGGCCGTATTCACACACGCTTCAGAAAAGCTGCATGCTACTTTTTTTTTGTCCTCACCTGTGCTTCTTTTTTTATCCCTTTGGAGGAGGTGAAGCACATGCAGAGTGGATAACTGACAGAAGTGTCTGATATACAAGTTCTCAGACTTCTCATTGTTCTCGTTCAATATGTATCATCCCCGTTTTTTTAGTCTAGCCGTCACGTTAATATGCCCGATGTGACGGCAGGTGTGTGGCGACTGCCGAGCGGAAAATATAGACCGGCACTAGAAGAGGCCGATTAGAGAGGCCCGTGCCTTTTTGCAAGGCGACATGGATCTCCTGACTCATTCATGAAAGAGCTTTCCGGAAGATAGAGGCGAGACATTCGTTCTTCTGAAGACGTGCAAAGAAAAGCCGACAGAGGCACCACCATGCTGCTGCGACGCTCAGCGGGTAGCGAGGGCCCCACGCCCCCCCCACACACCCCCCCTCCGCGCTCCGATTTCACTGCAGCAAAAGCAACAAAGGACAGTAGCCGTCCCGCCAAGAGTAATGCTCTCATGCCAGATACAATTACTTAAAAATCCTTGCTGTAGCGGGTAAATCACTTTGAATCGCATGCTCAAATTTATGCTCTTGGCATGGTCAGTAAAAAACAACAGTGGATACACCATAAATCAGACAACAGCGGTCTATACCAGGATCATCAGAGCTGTCATGAATATGATTGATTAAGCATGACTCTGTGATTGTAAGTTAAGTCATCCAACAGAATTGATTATTTTAGATTCAGTTGTTGGGTTATACTGTTTATAATAAAAGTTTCAGGATATTTTCACACGAGATTTCAATGTTGGTACAGGGCAAATATGCCCCGATCCCCCCGCCCCTCTGGACATACCCAGTTCTCCCTTAATAGCGGTACGAACATACCCCTGTCCTTCACACGCAAATCTACACCCTTGTTTTCAAACCAAAGACTTGGAAAGAGGACATGGGCTGAAGCTGCCGTGGGCTTCGATGCGCAGTGCCTCGGTCAGGATGCAGAAATGTGAGGGGCACAACCATGTGACCACGTGCGGCGCAGGCCTCCTGGCCGACGTCGGGCTCGGTACGTCTCCCATGACGCCGGTGGAGCAGGCCGACGGGCTGCTCCCACCACGTCTCCTCACGTTCCTCACGCCGCTCTCGTGGCTAAATACGGAAAATCCTCAGAATCTTGGTAAGAGGCGGCGCGGGTGGACGGCGTAGTCTTATCGAGTTTTAGCGAAAACCCCCCCACCTCTGCCTCCTGTACTGCTCTCAGCCTAACTGGGAGGGGGGGGGGTCCCCTCCACCGCGTCCCCTTGGCGCTGCTGCGATAAGAGGAACGACTCATGCGGTAATTAAAACGGCGGCAATGAAAGTGGCAACAACAACAATAACATGGCAGTAATTTAATATTTAATTAGTGCACTGATTGATAAGTCCGCTCGGGCTCCTGGTGTGAATGTGAAACGACAGACCGGCGATGCTGATGGCGGCGATGCTGGTGGACCCGGGTGCAGCCCCGTGTTATCGGTCTTCCAGAGTGGAAATGGCCTGTCATCACCTCACCTCACTCCCCAACCTCTGGGGGGGGGGGGGGGGGGGGGGGAAGACCCGGGGGAGGCGGGCGAGAAGAGCCCGCCAACGCCAAAGGACAGCGAAAACTAAGGGGAGCAGGCACCAAACAAAACAAAAGACACGGGAAAGAA
>JABFDZ020000097.1:10143053-10157952 GCA_019775955.2 Pollimyrus isidori | reverse complement strand
GCACTGGACTATGCCCACTACAGGGATAATAATTCAGATCACATGGACACAGCTGCACTGGCAAGTACAAAATGATCTGCAGTGGGAGATGCAGACCTCAACTGTGCCATAGACGAACATACCGACCCAGGGCTGCCTTAGAAGTGACAACGACAGGACTTTATGACATGTGAGGGCTAGCTAGCCTGATCCAGTTCACATCCACTGACAGGGACACGTGAGGTGAACTGACCTTTAAATCCACAGCAAACACTAGAACCGGCTCTGGCTGATTTACGCTAATGACTGGCTTTATTTTCCACAAACCTTCAACAGAACACAATGTGCCAAGAAGCTTCTCAGGCCTGTTGAGAACAATATATCTAGAAGATAAACTGTTTACTCAACATGGACTTTGTGAGATAGAGATTCAGTATCCTCTGTATGTTATAAATGGGTGGCAAAAAGCACAGGGCCCAAGCAATGCATCTAGGCAGCCGTGTAAACCAAAGAACCGGCACTTCAAGTCGCGAAAATATAGGAAACATGATTATTACATCTCAGTGTAATTAGCATTTTGAAAAATGCCCCAGATTTACTGCAACTACACAGATGTTTACAGTACAAAAAGGCATGCGGTAACATCAAATGCCTTTGAAGGACAACCGCCACAAGCATATTAAAAAGAGCAGAGAAAACACATAAATCAGAGAAAAATAAATATTTAAAGTTTTTTTCCTTTTTCCACTGAATTGCTTGTAATATGCTCCATATCCTTGCCCAATCTCCAAGCATTATTTCTGACTGTGCTCGCAGCTAATCTGAATATTGAACAGCACTGAGTGCTGCAGGTCTTGACAGATACCTGTATCAATATTTTTTTATTGCATTTGACAATTTAGAGAAGATTTGAAGAATATGGCCCCTGGTAATAAAAATTTCAGAACTTTATGTATATTTACAATGATACTGTTTTTAGATGAAGGCAGCACTTTCTGATTTCTGCCATCACACAGACCCTTTGAAAGTACTTTAGGCTTTAGTACAAACATGCATGTCCACTGCGGAGCAACACATAATAGAATGCTGCAGATTTGGCCTGAGTTTCAAAGTGCATTGTTTAAAAGTACCCCTTTTCCTTGGGCCATTCCAACATTATTACTGTAAATAATGTTTGGACTGAAACAAACAACACACGGGATAGACAGTTCCCAGGAATAGGGAGAGATCATTCCCTAGGATAGGGCTAGAGCACGGGTGACCAATCTTATCCAGAAAGGGCCGCTGTGTATGAGGGTTTTCACTGCAACTCCTTAATTAGATTACTAATTAGAGGACTGATTGGCTGAAGAGACCTCACATCTGGGTTTGAATAGCTGACCTAAAGGTTATCTCACAACCCTGCATACACGCTGGCCCCTTGCGGATAAGATTGGCGATCCCGGGTCTCAAGGATTCCCTAGAACAGGGATAGAGAATTCTCTGGGATCGGGATAGAGAATTCCCTGCGAAAGAGATAGAAAATTCCCTGTGATAAAGATACAGAGCTCTCTGGGATTGGGATAAAGAATTCCCTGTGAAAGGGATAGAGAATTTCCCGCGATAGGGACAGGGAGCTTCATAGAATACGCGGCTTGGAAGAGTGGGACAAGCACTGTGCTGATGGGATCTCATCCACAGCTTATCAGCCGTTGGTCACAAGACATACGAACTGGTCCATTTTAAAGGGTCCATGTGACCTCCTGAGCCTGTGTCCCAAGTCACACCCCAGGCCCCCCCAGCCCTTCCCGCTACAGCAGTACCGAATAGCATGACACTATGAAGCGACCCGCTAATCTCCTCTTCACCAGTTTGTCATATTCATCTTTGGTCAGCTTGACACCCAGTAACCTGTCCCATGTCTTTGGTATGATGTTGCCACAGACTGGGATTATTCCACAATGCACTCCATCTCCACTCCTACACAACCGAAATAGTCATCAATAAGGCGTTTAGCCATTTTGACTACGTTCCCTCCCGCTGCCCACTAACCGCTATCTGGCCCTGAGCTCACAGATCAGGGAGCCGACATTGGCCTAAAAATCTCATGGCCTCAGATAAATAAAAGAACTGCAGGAAGGCGAGCCTTCAGGTGTGCAGCCCCAGGCTTACGGCACTGCCCGCCTGCCAGTGCAAGCCATCCACCCTCAGGCTGAGTACTTATGATGGGTATTTCTTTAGCTAACCACAGTTTTAATCTTACTTACGTTAAATGACTCTTCTGCTACTGCCTCCCAACATAACATTGCTGTATGTCTTTATGTATGCCATTCATACTGCAGTATCAGTAATAACCTGCCATGATTCTTTCTTCTCCTCCAGGCCTGAGAGCCGTAGTGTGAACAATATCAATCTGCTCAGCTTGCAGCTTAGATGTACATTATAGATGCGGCAATATCACAGGCTGACCAGTCAACCACCACTGGCTGCCCTAACTCTTCTAACTGTTCTTCAGACAACACCATCACAACAACAGCATTACTCATATATATGACGGTAGTACATCTAGAGAGGGGGGGGGGGGGTGTCCCAGTCAGTTAGCCTGTAACTGTTGCCTCTACTCTTTTATCTTTTGGCCTTTATTCACCAAAATCTTCACTTCTGGCTAAGACACGCCGCCGACATGGTTATGTTGAGCTTAAGTATTAGCTGCGATTAATAAGCTGCGATTGATAAATTTAGACACTGTTTCCCTGAAGTGTCTCGTTCGCCGAATAATTTTCCGGTTTTATAAATTGGATTTTTTTTTCTGCTGGTAATTTTTAAATTCACCGTGAAGTGCTTTGCGACAACTTGCTTGCTAAACTATAGTACTGTATGAAATAAATTTGCCTCATCGACTCATATGAATAAACTTTTGTTGACACAGAAGGTGACCTGCATCTTGGAGATATGTGGATCAATCCATTTAAACCGCGAGTTACCAAAACATTATGAAGACTTGGAGGAGAGGATACTGAGTCACGTACGAAACATCTGACCGCACGCAAATCTAAACCATACATGACGTCAAGAGTGCTGCATCAGTGGAACATCCTGCCCACATCCTATGGGAAAGTACCCCACCCAAAGAACTATTCCTTGCTGGGAACGGATTCAAGAGTGATGTAGTCATAATCCCTCGCTCTGAAGGAAGTGGAGGATGCCTGTTCTGAGGGAGAGTTGCTCTTATTAATTACAGATGAAAACCTGCTTGCTCAGAAAGGTCACAGGAACGGAATGGCTTTCCTTGATCCGCGGCCTTATCAATACCTCACATGCGCACACACCCTCTCCCAGCTTCCCTGAGCACCCACAGCTCATTTCAAGGACAAAAAAAGGAACAGGAGAGCACCGGCGACTAATCACAGCAGATAAATCTGACCCATGCAGGCAATGATAAATATAGGAAGCCGGAGACTAGTCAGAAACACCCAAAATAATGACGAAGTAAAGAATCCTGCAGGATTACGGCAGCGTTTTGAGCCGTGCATGTACTGCGACGCCGTCTCCTGCAGTCAACATCTGCTTTTGTTACCATAAACACCACAGGCACCATCTGAAAAACTACTCCTATGTTACAAGTAAAGCAAACATACATCACTGATAGAGTATTATTTAGGCCTCTTAAGTACACAATCCAGGGTATCTACAGCTGACAGGCTCCGCAGCATGATGAAGTAACATGCTTAGGTCTCATTTTGTGAGCTAGCGTCAGCTAGAACAGTTTCTGCTTAGAATGCAGTTGCAGTTCCCTAAACTGGACTCTTTTGGGGAGAGAATAAAGGCAGGGAGAAGGGGGCAAAAAAGCCACAGGGATCAGATGACACCTGTAAAAAGGGAACGTAATGACATTTAACCACACTTAGAAACACTTGGTTATTTACCCTTCAGGTGAACAACAAAACAGACCCATATTACCAGGGGATGAACTGGACCTAAGTGCATCTTTCACAGGATACCACCAAGATGTCTCCCTGTCTCTGAATTCTGGGAAAAACCGGTACTGAATATACCTATCTTTCTTTGTATTGCAGTAAATTATCCAAAGGTCTGTCCTCAAGGTCTAGACTGGCTAAGGTCGTATTATGAAAGTGAGCATAAGGCACCTCAGGAAAACCTATAGTTATAGCGACTGATTAGTCAAGGCCCAGATGCCATCTTTACCATAATAAGCCCAGACTGCTTTGGCTTTTGTGAACAATATTTGAAGTATAACCAGATTTCTCTGCTACCATGGCCCATCTGGCCTGCTGTGGATCAAACTTGCGCATTTCCCTAATACAAAGATCTGCAGAGGCTTTTCTGTGTTGACTGAAGGCCTTATTGCACACTCTAGACAGCACTTCAGTGGCACATGCAAGACAATGACAGATGTAGAGAGCCGAGAAAGGCATGGGGCTCTGCCACGCCCCAAGGGTGTACCCGTGTGACCTCAACGTGACAGGAACGTTAGGTTAGCCACAAAGCCTTTGCCCCTTTAAGAGGAAACAGGAAGTGTCTGTGAGGGTTTCAAAAGTGCAAGGCTAATTCCATGCAGGATCTGAAATGAATGGAGAACGCTGTCAACTAAATGACTAACAATAATACAACCTTCAAAGCACAGAAACCCCAGGATGCAATTGGTGAGAGGCTGGTTCATCTGCAATTGTAGCTATTAAATTCCTATTGTTTTCCTAGTCAAAAAATATATTACCATCATACAGTAAAAGAACACATAATACCAAACACACGGTTTTCAATTGTCTTCTGTGGGCAAATACAGAAATAGAGGATGACTTACCCTGGGTGATCAGCAGAATATCACATTCCTCTATTTGCCCGTGATAATAATACTGTTGTGGGAATTGACTTCTGCTTCTTTGAGGACAAGGCATCTATGTACCAATAAGGGATACGCCATGACTTTCTCTGACTTTTGACTGCTCATCAGAGAAATTCCACTGGTGTAACAGGAATTTAGTGAAAACTGAGCTAGTTAATGAATGTGCACTCTTGCAAAGCAAGGAAAAGCCATGTGGTATCAAGTACAAAGAAAAGCTTCAAAAAGGAACTGACAGCTCGAGTCCTTGGCTTCTGCTGTCAGATTACATCTATCAATCAGACCCCCGTCATGGAACACAATAGGCACCCAAACCGTCATTAAAAATACATTCATGCTAAAAGCTGGACTTTTTGGACCCAACGTTACAACGTTCTCATTTTTCACTACAGTAGAAGCAGCAAATCTGAAATACCACATTATTATAACCAATTGGTAGCCGATTATTTAATTCAAACGAAAAAACACTGATTACTGTAATTGTAAAAAAAATGTGTATTAAAAGTCACAAGGACATCTGATAAGATGTTTTTATTATTTTTCAATAAGAAGGAGAAACTGCTTGGGCTCTATCTGTATATTCTATGATCTATAAGGTTTTGTGCCTGTTGCGTAAATGCTAGGAATGAAGAATCACTATAAATACAATCAGTTATATTTGTAGTTGTGCATCTTCCCCAAATAAACCTGCATTTTAGTGCATTACTGACGGCCACAATGGCCGTTGTGTTCTGTGGAATGTCACATCTAATTCCCCCCATTCTCCTGATATTTCCCTTCAGTGATCACATGAGACACTCTGCATGGGGGCTGCCTGGTCTCCCTCCTCAACAGCCCTATTGTGTGTTAGACATGTGCTCCAGTGACTCCAATCTGAGCCCAGTGAACCCCATCTTTAAAGCACATTGTACTTCCACTTAACAAGGCATTAGATCTGGCCCTGCTAAAGCTTGGCAGCTATGACATACAACACAAAGGGGCAACATGTCAAAGATGGTAAAGGATTGGACTGCGATGGGGAAATTCTGCCTCTGAATGCCACTTTGGGCAGGAGAGAGTGAAATGTTATTCTTACGACAGGCTGTAAGAACTAGGAGGCTGTGCAAACTTAGCATGGGTGTCTGCTGCTCTATGGGAAGGCACTACCAGAGCCTAATATATCCTCTTTGCCCAACATTTTTCACTTCCTCACTGTCATTCCATCCATCCATCCATAAACACTCAATCCAGGGTTACAGTAAACTAGCCTAATATGGGGTATAAGGCAGAGCATGCATCCACACACACACGCACACACGCACACGTGCGCACACGCACACACACACACATACACACAGATAAATAAGACCTAGCAAATGTCTTTGGATTGTGGGAGGAAGTTTGTCATTTGAGTTGGTTAAAAAAAATATGGCACATTTTATATAACACTATACATTAGCGAAACCTCAAATCAGAGTGTAATTAAGGGATTTTACAGTTTGACACTTGAGACTCAATATACTCACTTTGAATTACGAATTACACCAGAAAAGCAGCTATAGCTTTGATATACCTACATAAAAAGTGCTGAGAGAACAGAGAATCAGTTGATGATTGGGTGAAAATAAGAACCAATAAGATGAGGCAGGGAGCTGTGCAGCTGCAGTGTCTCCCAGCAAAGCAAGGGGCAGCGCTGAGCCAGAGGTCAGACTGTCAAATTTTAACCCCCCAATCTTAATACCTTATCTATGTCCCAGTCAAAATAATGGGTCAATGGCAATGAATGTCAGCAAACAGCTTTCTCACTCATTAGTACTTGTGTTATTTAAAATGTCACTAAACAGTTGAAAAAAAAGAAGTCTTGTTAAACCCAATAGACTATTTTAACCGTCAAATACTGCTCCTTCAGTGAAGGCATTTCCTCATTCCTCCATAGACTCATCACCCCATTGACCTATTTGTAAAACACTCTGAGAAGGTTAGAGACTCTATTAACTCGATTATAGACTCTTTATCAGTAACACATTCCTTCTCCTGATATCCAGGCAATCGGCAGGATTAAAATAAATGGGAGCAGAATCCCAAAACAAAGTGAGAATCTTAGCATAAGCCATCACAAAAACAATAAAAAAATGACACTTATACAAATTTAATGTAATTTCATTTTATAGAAGTTGATGCAATGAACAATTCTTGTAAATCCACCCAAGTACAAACCCTTTAATACTGTTTAAACAGTCATGTTCCATTTCACTATAGTGAAAGTTGTATTCAATTCGAAAAGAGAATGTTTTCCTAATGGATTTTTTCCTAATGGATTTATTTTATTTAAGATAGACGATTTTTAATTTAGTTTAAGACATGATGTGTACAGGTATTTCAGAAATGAACACAGAAATTTGCCTCACTTAGATAATTCAGCCATAATGAATGTACTTTTCTGCTTAATGGTTAGAAGGAGACAAATATAGCTCTAGATAAGTATATTAATTAGGAGAACTAGTAGATAAGTGGTGGTAGGTTCTGTTTTTCACTTCAGCAGACCTGCTCATTGCTTCATTACAACCATAATTACACTTATCTAGGAGGTAGATAATGATTGTGTACACTATAAAGTAATGGTTAACTAAACTGAAGTCAGCAGTGAGCTCAATTACTTGCTGCTAACTAATTACTAATTTGGTTGTAACTAAAACTTAGTTTCTGGTTAACTACTGCATTAAGTAAGAGTTAGTTCATGATTACTTACTAGTAAAAGCATAACAGTATTATTTACACAAAACACAAAAGTGTTACCGATAACCGCTTTCATATCTCATTTGTGGATCTTGATTCTGCCCGCTAACAAGAAACATGTGCTGTTGTCTCAGTCACAGACTACGCACAAGGTCGAATGTCCCTGCTACCCGAACAGTCCCACACAGCCCTTCATAAAACTCCACTCCTGTCAGACTGAGCAGTAAAAACCTAAACCCATGTTCTTGCCTGCCAAAGATCACTTCTTTCCCTGCCTGAACTCATGTGCACAGCATGACTCTGCTGCTGAAGCTCACAGAGTATTTTTAACCCAAATCATGTCTCTGGTTTTGCGTCTTCTGGTGGGTCATGCTGTAATGCAGTGGGCGGAGCTGGGTCACGGCAGGACAGAGACAACCCTCAGAACCTTTATATGCTTATCAACTATACATGCATGTTATATATATGAACCGGATTGTAAATGACTATGGACTTGTCTCAATTGTGTACAGTTCCAGTGAAAAGTCTGGAAAACACCTATTGAAAATTATTTGTTTTTCAACAAGATAATGATAACAGGCACACCCTAAGGTTATGTAAGTACTGTATCACCTTGAACAATGAAGGAGTTGGAGCTGCAACAGATGACGGGACCCCCACAGACCCTCAACGTAAACCCTAGCTGGACTGATGGGTAAGAGCAAGGTGGCCCACCTGAGCCCAGAACTAATAGAAACTCCTTCAAAACTGTTGGAGAAGCATTCCAGGAGGCTACATCTACAAGCTGGTTGAAGGAATGACAAGAGTCTGCAATGCTGTCATTGAAACAAAAGGTGGCTATTTTGAATATTCTAGAATGTTGAACACTTTCCTTACTCTCGATCATTTGATATGTATTACTTCACTGTTTCAAGGGCTTTTACTATCAGGTGGGTAAAATAACAAAAGCAGAGACAGATGCATTCAAAGCAGGTGTGTTCAGACCTTTGAGTGGTACTGTATATATCAACTGTATGTTTGACAGCTATCAACAAAACGGGAATGAATTCCCTGTGTGTGAACATACTTGGCCAAAAAAAAACAGATTTTGATTAACCAGCCATGTAGGCCAACACTGCATTTTATTGCTCTCTGCTTTGTAGGGGGGAATTTCATCCCTCCCTATGTCATGAATAAGAAGTGTTAGCATTCACAGGTCTTTCTCAAGGCAGATAGAGCATCTGAATAGGTCCGTGTAGTGAAATGAAGATAATGGTTCAGACTCCCAAGTTGAGCCCATGGAACCTACGATTGGCCGCTTCACTGCTAGGTAATGCTAAAATTATACTTTCAGCTACACAGAGGCGCCGTGATGAATTGGAAACCTCCAGCACCATGCACCCACATGCTTTCCAATCCCGCGTTTGAGTGTTTTCCCTTTAATTATGTGGATTTTCTCTAGTTTGTGGGGAGGGGGGTGTAGGTCGGAGTCTTAAGGTCGCCCGTTCGGCCCTTGGCAGAAGAGTCACATGTCCGTTGGGCCCTTGAGCGAGGTCCTTAACCCCCAGCTCCGGGAGTGCCGCTCGCTGGCTGACCCTGCGCCGTGACCCCTCATGCTTGCTCTCACCTGCATCTGTATCTGTGCATCTCATGAGCCATTTTCACACATGAACTCGGGACATTGCCTGGAGAATCAGGCCTGGACATTCTCTTGCCCTTTCACACACGACTGTAGATAGTCTATGTCAGAAGCGCTTGTACCTACTAGAGATACTCTGGTTGGTTTAGGCGAGGGGTGGCGCTTGGGTAGAGCATGCAGGAGCCAGGTTATGAGGCAAAAAGAATGCTGTGGAAATCTCAGAGTTTTGTTTACAGCACTACTGACAGACATTCCCCAATCTCGCGGTCTCTCCAGTCAGCCATGTTCCTTGGGCTCTCCGTGTAACTGGCTTTTTTCCTTTGCACTCAGGTGCTTGTATTTTTCTGTTTTCCAACCATGGATCGAAATGTCATGAACACGCCCACTTGTTTATAGAGAATTTTACTGGCTGACCCACAAACTGAAGACTGGATTCACTGATGAATTGTCTTCAAGCGCACTGGTGAGTAATAGCACCCACCAAGGTGTCAGCAATCTGTTAAGTACTCAACAAATAGGATATTTAACGTTTATATTTAAAAATAAGTTTTATAATCAAATGAAATAGGACTGAATATGGCTTCATGTAATAAAATTCAAATAATGTGTATATACATAATTTGCATACTTGTACTTTATTCCGCCCCATAAATCATATAATTCACCATCCATATTTCAGGGTTTTTAGGGTAAAATTTCATTAAACCAAAACAAGTAATCAACGTAATGCTGTGGGTGTGGTCATTCAAAAACAACACGCAGACTCTCACTACACTACCAGCAGAAAGCTCTCGGCTCAGAGACCCCCCCCCCCAATAACCTGAGAGCAAACAGTGCATCAAAATGAATTAATAATGATTCATTTTTAGGTCTTGGAGTTGAGCAGACTGCTCTGGAAATTCGCTGATCACTGAAAATCCACAGAAAACTAAATAAACCTGTATTGAAGACTGGTCCAAAAAACCATAAGAGAAAATAATGTCAAAATGAAAGAGTTTTTTAGAAGGACATTTATGGAAAAATATGTGGTGGTGATGCCAAAGTCAACATTATACAGGGAGCACCTTGGCGCCCATAGGTACGGCTTGACTTTGGTGTATTTCAAGAAGGGCCTTCAACAATTCCAGGAAGCCAGAAAATGAAATGTTGCCCAAACCCAACATTAAAGATTACAGCTCTACATTTTAACAGCTCCTGATATCAAATTTGTTAAAAATAACATCACTGACACACATGGCCCAGTCAGGTTACACCTTGGCAGCAGTCGACGGATCAGTTTGGAATGTGTTTGTTTGACTTTAGAGCTACTGCAGTCAGCGCTGATATTTTGGATTCTTAAAGGCTGGTGCTGTGTGTGTGTGTGTGATACATCCATATGTAACATACACTTGGGTGCCCGCTGGGCAGCAGATCTGCTGCCTACCCAGCCGTGCTGTTCCTCTGAATGCGGCGACTCTGGCCATACCAGAACGAAGGCTCGGATACCTGTGATTACAGTTGCTGGTGTCGGTGAAGTAAATGAGTATCACATGCTAATCAGAATCATACGATTAGCATGCCGTCAGAGATGTAAGTTTCCTGCATGTTTGCATGATGCTAATCCTGCACATTCATATGATGCTAATCCTACATGTCTGCATGATGCTATTCCTGAATATTCACGTGATGGTAATCCTGCATGTTCACATGATGCTAATCCTGCATGTTCGCATGATACCAATCCTGCATATTTGCATTATGATATTCCTGCATATTCACATGATGCTAATCCTGCATGTCTGCATGATGCTAATTCTGCATGTCACATAATGCTAATCCTGGGTCCTAATGCAGCTGTGCATCAAATGCATAAAAGCACACCATGTTAAATAAACCAATGCATTTTAACATCTGTTAATTCACATCTCAAAGTGGCTTAGACTGGGAACACATTTGGCCCGGTTTGTATTGTTTACTTTAAAACGAGTTCAAACTGATGAGGTAATTCAGAGTTACTTAGAACACTCACTCGAGCGATGTGTTTGGTGACGCTTTCACTAATTGTTTACTTGGACGCGCAGGACAGAGGACATATTTCCGAACGTAGCCTCCTCTGTAATGCCTTGGAGCAAGTCGGCTGTCTCTGTATGCTCCTGGTGACTGGAATCGGCGGGAGGTTCGGAGGCAGATCTTGTGGGAAGCGGCACTTGCAGACAACCTCCCTTGTCTTCTTTCTTTCCCTCTAGTTCTATTTATTTTCGCTGGGTAACGATGAACCAGTCAGGCGAAAGACACTACAGAGAAAGAGAATGCCTGCTTCTCCCAGACTGACATTCTCCAGGAGTGGGTGAGGAGTCTCAGAGTAACAACAACTCATTTGACAGAGCTGTTCCGTCACCTCTTCAGCAAGGGCTACACCTCAAGGTTACATACGGCATAGACATGCACGATATATCAGTTAACATATCAGTGTCAGCCAGTGCTCATTAAAAAAAGATATTGGTCCAATAGGTCGGTGTTTTGTAACCTGGTCCTTGGGAACGCCCAGATGTTTTTGCTCCCTGCCGGGAGCCGGGAGGGAGCAAAAATGTGAATTGCCTAGTTCCAGAGGACTGGGTTGGGAAACTGCAATAAGTCAGTCTTGGTCAATTTTGCTGGCTGTTATGCTGAATTAAGCCAATACTTGGAGTTAGCAGCACCAGTGCTAAAGAGATTATTGCATTGGAGGATGAGGGATGCAATTTCTCGCTACAGTCTCTCAAGTCAGCTCTACTTAGCTGATGTCTCACTGCTGGCAATTTTTAAAATGATTGCTACACACATTCATGAGATCTTATTGGTTATTAGTTTCGAGGAAAATATCCACATAGGTGAACCACAAACAGTAGAGACAACTACCTCTACTTTTATATTAACTATAGATGTTATAACAGTATAATCAATTGTGGAACAAATACTTATTTTGTTGAAACTGAATGTCAGCCTACATTTCATCGCTTTTCTGCGAATCAAGGTTAATGTGAGTTAAAGACTGAGAAGGCTCTGAAGGAAAGCTGGATTACCATAATGCTTCTTGTCAATACAGTTACTCACTGGGATGGAGGATCACAACAGCCAGTCTGTGCTGGGCCACTGCCTGAGCCCTCGGCCTTGAGAACCAGCAAGCGGAGTGAGCTGGGCAAGTTTCCACCGGCCCCGGAAACAATCGCCACTCTGTGTGTGAGCCAGAGCGCCGAGAGTGGCCGTTAATGATCTGGAGAGGCTTTTCTAAGCTGAAGACCCTGTCGCCATTGTATGAGACCCACACAGAAATTCCCCGGTCGGTTTGGGCCAGGCCCAGTAGTCTCACCGCAGCACTGGGAGAGCACTGCGGAGATTTCATGACCGGTTGATGCTATCATGTTGCAACTCATTCAATGGGCCTTCAAATGACCGGCTAGGAGTGGAGCTGGCGACAGGCTGCTGAGAAGGTCCACACTGCATTTTGGAGGTGAGCTAAAGCAGGATGATGCCAGCGGCCTAAACCGAAACGAAATCCCACATTCTAAGGCGGCACGCAGACAGAAACGTCCACCTGTATCATCTCAACCATATTTCCATAATGCGTCTTGCTAAAAATAACTTACGGCAACTGCGCACGTCCCTCTCCGGGCAGATAATCACTCCTCATTTTGACGTCCAGCTAATGCATTTACTTCACGAGCCCCCAAAGGCTCCAACACTGCTGTGCATTCTCCATGAATAATTCATGAGCACAAAGTTGTTCAAATTCCGCCATGCTGCGCAGACAATCAAATCGAGGCGCGATCCTTTTAATATTACAGAAGAGGCAAGCGACAGCCAATGGAGATTCATGGCTCAGCGGCTGTCGAGCTGCCAGTGCTTTCATAGACGAGACGCTTTTAACTGAGAGAAGAAGCAGGCCGCTACCTGATGCTTGTTCTAGCTACTGCAGGTTCTGTTTGCTCTGTCCTTAGAAGGAGCGTTTGCGGGAACGCTGATAACAATCGGTTCTATGTGTCCTGGCCGTGTTGTGAACAGTAAACATGATATCTCACTCTATAAAAGCCACCCCCCCCCCCGGGTACTTTTTTTTCATGTAGCTGAGAGGTTCAAGGTGTCCCTCCTGGGACTCCTGCCATTTTCACCGGTATAACTGTACACCCTTTCCGCTGTTATTTATTGTTACGGTGGGAAAATAAAGAACCTGTCAAACAAATTAAGCCTGTTAAATGGCATTAAAAGGGGAGGGTGGGAGCTACCATTCATCTTAAGGGGGGGGGGGGGGGAGTTATTTGACAGCAATTATGGGGTTTAATTTAGTCCCCCTGTCCCTTGTTCCCTGCGCGTGTATAATTTGGTGTGTTCTGTTTTGCTCTGCCCCCATTAACCTGGACCAGAATACAGATGTCTGTCCTGAGACCCATAATCCTTCTGTTGCCTACAAATGACAATAAGTTTGGTGTGATATCCCCGTCTATCTTTAAAAAGACAGACTCCAATAAAAGGGCATGTTTCTCTCTGCTGTACATACCCGAGGGGTTCTGCCACTATGCTAAACACCCCACAATCACCACCGACAAATGACTATAGAATGAAATCAGGGGTGCTACATGGCTCAGTGAGTTAGGATGCTGCATCTGATTGGAAGGTTCATGGAGTGATGTCACCGTTGCCCCCCTTTGGAGTAAGACCCTTAGTCCCCGATTTGTCCAGGAACTGTCAGACCCTACTTCCAGTTACACATAGCTTTGGATGAAAGTGTCTGCTAAATAATAAACAAGAAATTGTATAGCAACTGTACAATTGATCAACTTCAGAACAAAGAGCTCATTTGTCATGATAAACGTTCACTTTTCCAGTTAAAGTACAAACTATAGTAATGAACTATGCATACTATGTATATTTGTATCCAAATCTGTTGAGGCGTGTATCTAGACTAATGTGCTAAGTTGTGGTTAGCGTTACAGTTAAAGGGCTACATGCTGCACTGCGAAGTCACTGAACCGGCCAGCTAACAAAGAGTGCTTATAACCAGGAGTTAAGCACTCTGAGGAGGCAGCTGATTTGAGGACCTGGGAAAGGTACCATCCACATCTTACTTCCTCCTCACTGTGCGGAAACCATTCCTCTGCCCTTCAGCTGCCGTGTCGTGCCTACCCAGAGCCATATTTATAACTGCATGTAAAACAAATTACTTCTAAATATAAAGAAGTTTGCAACTCAAGTTCATTATTAATCTTAAAGGATATGCAACGAGCAGTCACCTTCCACTCAGCGGCGCCGTATGAGGCAGAATAGGACATATTTGAGAGTATATTTTTGGATGTAGTCACGAGGGAGAGGTGGGGAGGTTAATCAGGTAGGAAAGCAGCGGGATTTCACAGGTCGTATAGTCGCACTCCATCAGGAGCTCGCTGAGTGCTCCGCAAGGCCGGAATTCTGCCGCCATGCGCTGCAGCGCCGCTGCTCAGCTTCCGAGCATCTCAAAAGCATTAATTCAGAGCATCAAAACCGCTCCAGTGAATACCTTGCTTCACGAATGGCAAAGGTCTAGAAATCCTCGCTGTAGAAGAGCATCTACTCATCAGGCGAATAAAAGCACTCCACTCCACGGCTTGCCGCCCGATGTTGATGGGGGGGGAGTCAAAACACGGATTAGTCTTCTCTCATTCTTCATAAACGTACGTTTATTTCTTTTTCTGTTTTTTCTTAGCCTTTTCTGGGCTTTTTCTTCTGATTGGATCGCTGTATACAGGAGAGTGGGG
>JABFDZ020000097.1:10131277-10142953 GCA_019775955.2 Pollimyrus isidori | reverse complement strand
CCCCCCCCCCCCCCCCCCCCCCCCCCCCCGCCCCCCCCCCCCCCCCCCCCCCCCCCCCCGCCCCCCCCCCCCCCCCCACCCCCCCGCCCTCGAGGTAGAGCAGCTGAGCTTGGAAATAGGAGGGGGCCACGCACTGAGCCGCTTTCCAGACATTTCTTTTCCCTTTTCAGGGGGGTGGAGGCCGACGGGGAGCTGCGATGGCTCCCACCCGCAGTGGCGAGGTGCTGCAGGAGACACACGGATCGGCCACCGAGGACATGAATGGACAAGGCGCTTTCGGGAGCCATTAGCAGCTTATGAGGGATGGGGCCTTAAGCTCACCATTATCGAATCAGGCCCGAGTCTTACCTCTTCTAGCCAACACAGAGAAGGGACACCAGCTCTGTCCCCTGATAAGGACACAGAGCCGCCCAGAGAGCAACGCCACGGCGATCTCGGTCACCCCCTAGCTATATTCCATTCAGATTGCCATCCATCATTTGACCACACTCGGTATTACGAAATAATGGGATTCTGTATTGTCAGCAATCTCAGGGGACCTAGTTCGAGATTCAGTGAGAAGAGGCTGGCCGGCAGGGTAAACGCTGCCATTTGAGCTCGTCTCTGCGCGGCTCGAATCATACGGCCATTAGGAAAAAAAAGAAGTCAAACTGATCATTTGCGCCTCCACGCAGAGGCGGCTCATTTGGGTGGCAGGATGGCATGCAGATAGAGGCCGACTTCACCGTGGCACACAAATGGGGATGCAATCAGGAAAAAAGCCCCGGACCGCATGGGGTAAATCATTATTCAGATTGCTTGTAAATAAGTTGCTGATTTACTAGATCCACAAAGCAGATGGTATCTCGAAGCCAGTTCACAGAGACAGAATGTGTTTCAGGATTAGTGCTTGATAATGAGATGCCTCATTAATGGTCATATATGCCAGTTGTAGGCCTGTGAGTTGCCTGCTCAGCTGGAACTCTGGGAATGGCACGCCGCAGTCGCCACTGGAAACCACGCGCAGTCAAAAACACGCTGCTGAGTCCTTTTTGCACACCGGCAGACCACATCACTGTGCCAAGCCGAGTCCTTTTTGCACACCGGCAGACCACATCACTGTGCCAAAGCAGAGTCCTTTTTGCACACTGGCAGACCACATCTCTGTGCCAAAGCTGAGTCCTTTTTGCACACCGGCAGACCACATCTCTGTGCCAAAGTAGTGTCCTTTTTGCACACCAGCAGACCACATCACTGTGCCAAAGCCGAGTCCTTTTTGCACACTGGCAGACCACATCTCTGTGCCAAAGCTGAGTCCTTTTTGCACACCGGCAGACCACATCTCTGTGCCAAAGTAGTGTCCTTTTTGCACACCAGCAGACCACATCACTGTGCCAAAGCCGAGTCCTTTTTGCACATCAGCAGACCACATCACTGTGCCAAAGCAGAGTCCTTTTTGCACATCAGCAGACCACATCACTGTGCACAGAGCATCTCCTGCTGAAAACAGAGGAAACTGCCGTTTCGACACGTCGCACGTGACCTTACGATGACTCCCGGATAACAGCTTCTTGTGCTGGAATCCATGCCATTATTGACGCAACTTTATCAGTTACAAAATACTTACTTCCATAAAACCTTGAATCAACACATCACTTGTGTACACAAGGCAGCCGGAGGAGCTACACAAATATTCTAAAGTTTAGCTTCCCAACAGAAAACACGTCCAACACTTCTTAATGAAAGGCACTGGATCAGAAAAAAATTCAGCTGCAGAAATGTATAAAATGTATAACAAAAACTGTCCAAGTTCCATTCATCTTCCAACCACTTGGCCAGTACAAGGCAAAAGGCAACTTGTTTTGGATAAAAAGTGCCTCAGCTAAACAAATGAATAATAATCTGCCGCCTGCTACGCAGCAGTCTGACATCGATCTGCTTTTAGGCGAGAGGCATTTGCATTCATGGGCTTGTGCACAGACAGTGTGGATCTGCAATCATAGACACAGGTCTCTGCTCATTGGACCTGGTAGGTCCAACACAGGGATCAGAGTTCAACAGTCCTGAAAAAGCAGTGTAGGCAGGGTCTTACGGTGCCATGCATCACACACGATGCACGGGGTTCACCTACATCAGCAGTTACGGAGGGTTATGTGGAATTACGTCAGGCAGCTTTGTAATCCCAGGCAAGGCCAAATCCAAAGAGTAACTTTAATTCTCCCCGATGTCACAGCTACTTGTCCCTTTATTTAATTTACCTGGAAATGCGATTTATCTGCAGGCGACTGCAGCCATGTGGGAAAGGGATTCGGAGTCCAGGCTGTTGACTCCCGGATAGAGGGGGGGGGTCGCGGGGAGGGCACGTGTCGGCACTGCACAGTGCTCATACCCACCTGTGTGGGTGCATCTCAAGGCTCCCCATAAGTCACGCTAAAACGGGTAATATTCCACTCCCACAAGCACTCACTGAAAGGGATGCAGACCATTCATCTCAGGCACCCGGTGGGCTTCCATGTACTTTCATGTCCTTATTCATCTCAACCTTGTTCCAGTGATCTTCATTTTTCACTTATTGCAATTCCTCTGAAAAATGATCTTCTGCCTTCCGTATTTCAGGCAAAAGAACACAAGTGCCAACATATCTAACTGTACCAACTCGTTGGTCAACGTCAAACTACTTTGGTGACTACTTGGTTACACTGAATGGGCACTTCCTGGTGTCTGTCTATCTTCATCATGCAAAACTCATTGCTCTGCTAAGGTGATGACCACTAGTAGTAAATACCGATTCCTTGCATCTCTATAGCAGTTTTGTGCATTTAGTGCAAGTGGGCTGTTATTGGACATGGTTCAGGTGTGCAGCTCAGAAATGCCCCTAAGGATCGCAGCTCATTACACAGTGTATAAAAAAAGGAGCCCGATTTGAGTCACAGCACACATTTTCAGAAGAACATCTGCTGTGTGTCATCTGCGGAGGAGGAGAAACAAGGGAGAACCTCGCCGCTTTTCACTTTGAAAAGGACGGCTTCATTATGCTGCAAATTACAGCAGTCTGCTTCTTTCATGCATAAATGGGGATTTCGTGTAGAATCCCTTGCAATGTTATACAGATTAAACAGACCCGGCATGTGAAAACCGGTGCAGTTAAACCAGATTTGTGTTGTCGTTTGCCGGTGGCTCCGCATTGCTTTTCAACTGTGGCGAGCTGTAGCACTGTAGCCTCCCACCTCCAGAGCTGTGGTATGCTTCCTGCCCCTGACTCCGTGTGTGTGTGGTTTTCACGTTGCCATGTGTAGGTTT
The DNA here is from genome assembly GCA_019775955.2 of Pollimyrus isidori. Taxonomy (NCBI): domain Eukaryota; kingdom Metazoa; phylum Chordata; class Actinopteri; order Osteoglossiformes; family Mormyridae; genus Pollimyrus; species Pollimyrus isidori. Next base: position 10,139,674 of record JABFDZ020000097.1, on the reverse strand, counting down.
CCTCTGGCTATTCTGGTTTCCTACCATAGACACGCAGTTTAGGTGCCTCCGAAATGCCTGCGTTTTTACGACTGTGGGCCCTGCGATGGGCTGGCATTGCATGCAGGATCCCTGGGATTGGGTCACTGGACCCTGCACTGGATAGGTTTTTATATACACGCACACACACACACACACACACACGTGCGCATGCGCGTACACAGCTTACATTTAAAATACCTTTTACATTTTTTTTTCCGGGTCCAAAACAAGAGGGAAATATAAAAGGTATTTACCCGATGAATGTATGTAGGATTCAATTAATGGCCAAAAATGGCTGTTTGTCCAGTCTACACTGGAGAAGGAAAGAATGATTAAGGGTCTGTTTCTCGCAAAGAGAAGAGAGTGTTTTCTGAATTATTGATGCATCGCCTATTTAATTGTTTGCACCCGATGGACAACTGATGCACAGAAAGACCTAACGATGATGCTTGCTTTCTTAATCATTACTTTACAGCACCATAGAGGATACTAGATTGATTTCTCAGTGCAAAATCATTGCGCATTTATTCATAGACCGAAAAACAAACATCAACGAGAAACAGAGGCCAGAGCAGAGACACGTATCAGTTCATGACAGTGCTGAGCGGCGATGAGAGAGCAGACCAACAGCCCCCGGACACCAGCCCCTGTGTGACATCACGCCCGGCCTTTTCTTGTGTTTGTGCAACAAATATAATCCATTATCAAGACCACCTGAATACTTATGTTACCCAAACACGTCGGTACAAGGCTTGTGGTCAGAAAGAAATACGAGTTATTTATGAACTCTATGTTGGCTGAGGGATTTTTTTGTGATCCCTAGACTGCAGTCAGAGCCCCAGGTCACAAGAGTAGAGGGTCTTTCCATGCCTCGTGGTTCCTGGTGACTCCTGAGAGTTCGGAGTGTTCAGTTATCAACAGACAACTGATTTAAAGAGCAAGAGAAAAGTAGCGCATCTTACCCTTGTGTTTAAACCACATTGTAACCCTGTGAGCAAAGTCAACTCCTCCCAGCAATAGCAGAATGAAAGAATTACCGAGCTGCCATGATCTAAGCTTTTCCCCATGGCTGTAAAGAGGGTCTTGCTCGATAAGAACCAGACTCTGCGCGGTCTGAAGCTGAAAACCGGACTGTGAGGTCTAGAGCTGAGAACCTTACTGTGTGCGGTCTGGAGCTGAGAACCGGGCCGTGTGAGGTCTGCAGCTGAGAACCAGACTGTGTGAGGTCTGGAGCTGAGAACCGGACTGTGTGCGGTCTGGAGCTGAGAACCGGGATGTGTGAGGTCTGTAGCTGAGAACCGGACTGTGTGAGGTCTGTAGCTGAGAACCGGACTGCGTGAGGTCTGTAGCTGAGAACCGGACTGCGTGAGGTCTGTAGCTGAGAACCGCACTGCGTGCGGTCTGTAGCTGAGAACTGGACTGTGTGCGGTCTGTAGCTGAGAACCGGACTGTGTGTGGTCTGTAGCTGAGAACCGGACTGTGTGCAGTCTGGAGCTGAGAACCAGACTGTGGGCAAGAGGCGCAAAAGGGGCGTGGCTTCCTGGGAAAGCCCACCCTGCACCACCTTGGCGCGGCAACGAGACAGCAGGTGTGTGGCTTTCTTCATAACTGCATCACCTGCAGGGAGGTCTCCGAAAACCCTGCGAGAAGGGTACAGCGCTCCTGGACAGAAATCTATCAGGTGGTGATGAATCACTAGCCTGCCCTGGCCGGCCGGCCCACCCCCTTCCTGCGAGTAATTACCAGGCGGGTGATAGACGGCGAATAGAAAGTGTCTGATTTCTGTGGCTATATTTACTGCCTGAAAAGAGACCTAATGGGCAGGAGAAAGCTGTCCCATTGATGAAGGACGCACACCGGGAGGAGCCAGGACTATTAAACACTAACATCACAAGCGACACTTTAACACTTCATTAAGAATGAGGGACCGTGTGGAGGCTCAGTGGTTAACACTATCACCTTGCACCTTTACTGGAGTGGGTTTGAATCCCGCCCCTGCTTTGAGTGTGGACCCATCACCTTGTGTTTGCACACCCATCCCGGGTGTCCACCTGCACTGACCTTCCTACGCAGACTCCTGGCCCAATGCAACTCTACACTAAATGAACAGTCATGAAAATCTCACAACATGCAATCAACATACAATACAGCTGTGACTGACATTTGATTAGCGACCATCATGAGGACCTCTTACTGTTTATTGAGAAATGTCTTTCTTCCCAAAACGATTTTGGGCAAGTTTGGTCATGCTGCGCCCATTTTGGTCATGCCACGCCCATTTTGGTCATGCCACGCCCATTTTGGTCACGCCATGCCACGCCTCACCAGAGCCTGTGGTTCACAAACCCAATTACTGGTGGATAAATGAGCGCCTTATCGTGAGGTGCTGTGTGGTTTTGTCTTACTATATTGCAGTGTTTTCCCCTCGTTTCCTCTTTCCTTACATTCTGCCTGCTACCACAGGTCTGTGCGTGACGTTCGCCTAATCTTTGGGTTTTCTTGCTCTTTGGATTTGGTCATATTTCAGCATGTGTCTCTTGCCGGAGCTACGAATTACTGTCTGTGTCTTCACTGCTGCCTCTCACATTATCCATGGGATTCTTTTTTTATTTTTTCACACTGTGCACTTGCCCGCTTTTAATTTTTCGACTAAAAGTTCTGGACAAACGATTTTGGAAATAACCTTTGTACTTCCACATTCGGGTAGTATCATCATCGCGCTGTAGAATTATCATCCATTCAACTTCAGGAAAGGCATACAAATAATATCTTATATTTGTTGACTTGATTTACTGAGCTTATACTGCATGAATATATTTCCATACTAATATTCCCATTAACAACCCAGTACAGGAAACAGAGAAGTTGTGTTTTGTCATTCAGGCTATGCTGGCAGCTGTCCAGCACCATCATTATAATTAGTTAGTTGAGGACGTTTTAAATCCTTCAGGGATGTAAAAATGCAGCTCATATGCGGAATGTGGGGGATCTGTTGGCACTGATGGAAAACTGCTAAGACAACCAAAAGGAGGCAGTGAAAGCATGAAATAGACACTCTCTTCAACAACACAGGTTTCATACACTTACAAACAAACAAGATAGTCAAAAAAAAAGGAATATCAAGCACTGGACTAGACCAACAGAGCATTAAACCAGCAACGACCGAGATCGATGTATCTGGAAAATATTTCATGTAATCTGGATGTTCCAAAAAAAAAATCTGGAGGGAAACATTTATATGACGCACAACTCCAGCACTTGCACTAGCAAAAAACCCAGTAGATTGCCCAGTTATGCAAACGTATTTGGCCCGCGGCATGTGACCATCAAATACCGTCTCAACATGCTGCTGATGGACCTCATATTCAAAACTACTCGGCGATATTCTGGGATCTGTTACACAGGCTGTCAGGCCTGTTCATGTGTAGTTTGACACAACGGTCCATCAGAAGGCCTAGATCTTCTGAACTAGAAGACCTTGAACAGGAGCCACAATAATAAATCCTGGGCCCAGAATGTCTACATCTCCGTTTGTCCTTTTCTGCCCCTGCACTGATTGTCATTTTGCTATGGATGCAGGAGTACACAATAAATTGTGAAAGGTACATAAATAGTTCACTAATTTGGTCATGTTTTCGTACACGGGCTACTAATCCCGTGGGACAGCCCTCCCCTACTTAGAGAGTTGCACATCTCATCTGTATGGTCAACAGGAAGGTGTCCTCTTGGTGGCAGACCAAGGTGACATCACAGCAAAGGAAATAACTGCCATTTTATAGCGAATATTACAACCTGGCAGCTTAGTTACTAGGGATACGAAATCTGTCGTTGAGGCTGATGCGATACCCAATGATTCAATGCATTGAAGATACATCTGAAGCAATTACCAACACGATACAATATGATTCACCCCTAATGTGATTTGACACGATACGATTCTACACAATGCGATTCAATGCGATACAATGTGACATATCGCCGGACAGACCTCCAACTTGCGTGAGAATTAGCCGAGAGACAAAAATTGCCCGCTGACAGCAGTGGGGAACGACAGATGAGAGAGCGAGCCAGCCTGGGAAAGAGTTTAGAGAGGAGGCATAAATGTAAACACAAAACAACTGGTAAAAAATGATTGGTCAGATTCCTAAATAATAAAGGATTAGGGCGTATGCTAATAATTACATATTAATAAATGATATTTTACCAATGCAAAGACATTAGAAACAATGTAGTTCACGCCAAATTGTGTGCTGTGCACTTTTTGAATCGCATCATGAAATTTTATGCTGGTGCACTGATGCGAATCAGTGACTCCTACCATTGCTATTAGTTACCCAAATAGCAAAAACACAAGGGTCCCCTGCTTGCGGGGATGGAGTCCAGCCAGCACTGTCAGACGGGCAGGCCCACAGGTCTGAGAGGCTAATGTGCTGTTTCTGGCCCATCCAGAAAATGGATCTTACTGACAGCAGATAGATAATTTGCCAGCTTAGCGTGGTTGTGAGTCAGCAAATATGAACAATACAAGACAAAGGACCCTACCATGCATGTTGGTTCCCGTACTAAATATAGAATTTCTATATTTATAATTATGCATAACTTTTAAAAAGGCGTGAATGCTTTGGTAGTTTAGAGGAACAACCAGCGCACACATCTAAACTGAATTATGACGGCACTCGGCCTCATTTCGCCTGTCATCTCCATCTGCACCGATAACACGGGTCTTTGTAGCGCTCGGCTGAGCAGCCGCTGTGCAGAAAGGCAGGATGGAACATTCCTACAGCTGTTGAAGGCCTGCTGGTTGGAGCACAGAGCATGCATTCTGAAGATCTCCAGCAAACTTCTGCACCCGGCCAGACGTCTGACTCTGCAAGGAAACATTCATTCCTGTTATCGCTAACAGTGACCCCCCTACTGGCTCAATGTGCACGTTTTTGATAAAGAGGCGGATCATGCACCTGACTCATCTGCGTTTATTTATATATCACAATGAAAGCATCCATCCATCCAATTTCTTAAACCACTTGTCTTATTCAGGGTTGTGGGGGATCCAGAGCCTATCCCGGAGGCTAAGGGTGCAAGGCAGGGAATAACCCAGGATGGGGCACCAACCCATGGCCTGGCACACTCACACACCATTCACTCACACAGGAACATCTCAGCGTGTTTTTGGACTGTGGGGGGGACTGGAGCACCCAGAAGAATCCAGTGAGAGCATTCAATACAGTTTAGGAAAACCAAAACAGCAGAATCCACTAATCACAATTTAATAAACCAACTATTACGTGCCATGTTTGATACATTGTACCAAAGTATTTTTTTTCCAAAACATTTAACACTAAATGATGGGTAACAATTGTAATTCTGATGTTATGCAAATACTGTGATTGTTCTTTTCCATGGCAAAGAAGACCTCTCTCTTCTCCAATCTGACAATACGCACCCAAAACCATATAGATGCCCTTTGGACATTGTATTAATAACCAGACAGTTTCAAACTGTCTGTCTCTTCAGAACTCTACACAAATTCCCTTCACTGTATACAATTCTGTGGTGCTCCATCATTCAAAAATCACTCAGACCTCGTCATCTCCGCATTCTCATGCAAAAATCCTGATGTCACGAAGCGACAATTAAAAACTGCGATCGGCTGACAGGCAACAAGAGCGACTGAAAGGGGACTGTATAACGGGAGGGGATGCAATCTGGTGGCCTGAAGAAGACACTTCCGATGTTCTGCTGGGGCTCCTAGCTGTTATGAAAGCAGTCATAAAATGGTGACTGGGAACATTCAAATAAGGATAATGTTATTAAAAAAAAAGAACTTGTTGGCACGCAGTGAATAACTGAAAAACAAACAATAACGTACAGAGCAGTCAGTCAGCATTACAGTATATGACATATAGTCTCATCCATGTAAATGGGTCCGGTTGTCTCTCTATTACTCTTTGCCTGAGTATGTGGCTGAAAATCAAAACCTGTGTCTGTACAGCAGCTACACCAAAACCAAGCTTGGCTGGAGGCATCACCTATGCATGCATCATGGCAAAAAAATCTACTCGGAGACACAGATTTAATCAAATCAAGAAAATTGGCATGCGAAGCCATCTGGTGCATCCACAACAGCTCACCAATCTAAATATCTAACATCCAGTGACTAAAGCAATGTCAGAGAGCAATCATAATGCTACGTGGTGACCTAGAGGTTATACAGTAATTCCTGGGATGAAACAGACAGGGAGAAACATGGGTCTGTCACACAAAGTCCAGGTTATGAGCTCAAATTCAATGCTTTTGCCACTGCACACAACACAAAATAATAATCAGTGCTTTCTCAGACTGAGACATGCCTTAAAAGTCTATTCTCTGTGACTAAAAACAGTTTCATGAGTATTTACAGAGACTAATCAACACAAGACACATAGTTTCTCGGTGATAAATGTTAGGGTACTTAAAATGAAGCTCTGCCCTAAGCAGCGTTGCCAATGAAAATAATATCAACCGAAGTTGTTTAAAATTCCGAGCAACTGAAGGAAATCAAATTTCAAGCACTTTTAAAATTAATAAAACAGGTCGATACGCTGTCTTATTGAGATAATAACAACAGTGCCATCCAGAGGTCTTCCCCCTTAGCATCGTCTACCGCCGCTCTAACAATAATGGCACTAAAAGTTACGAAACTGCTATACAGATAAAGTTACTACAGCTATTAATGTGGTTTTATTCATTCATTTAATTTCGGTTAATTATACACAGGCCCGTTTATAATTAAACATGTAGAATCAATTAATGCATAAGGCGAACTGTCCTAAGGAACGCTTTAAAGGATTTGGAAAAGCAGAAGTAATACAAATATTATTAGTTTGTAGCACTTTTACTGCATTTCCTTCACATCCTTTTACCGTGGAAGTTAATGCATGCTATTTAATCAAGAATAATTTGATTTTGCATATTTACCTGTGGTAGAACCAATAATATGATGAAAAAATTACTGGAAATGTTGAGTAATACATTTTTACAAGAGTGTAGTACGGTATTAACTTACCTCTTCCACCGTTAGCGGCATACATATTCTGTACTCTTTCAACAACATATTCCGCTGATACTGTAACAGTCCTCGGTGTTTAAAGTATATTCGATATGTATATTCTTACAAAAGTTACCGTATCACGGATGGTTTAATTCTACTCCTGCATTTGATATACAAAATGGCTTTAGAGCATTAACTCAGACCGATGCAGTGCCCTTTTAAGATATATTGTTCATTTTAATTCGGGCATAATTTCCAATAGTAATCGGCTGCTAAACTGCAACGCTAAGATGGTCTTTTTGTCCGCACTACAACCGGGCGAAAAAGGTACGATTAAAATGTCAAAACGATTCGACTACTACGGTGTGTCCATTCGAAAATAAAATAAAGTGTTTCAATGGTTCAGACAATGCGATTGTGAAATAGCTGTTGACTTCTCCTGTAATAAAAATTACGACTCTTCAGCTGTCAACTCCAGATTGCAAGGAATGCAGCTTTCTGCAAAAAAATGCACAACAGTAGCTCATCTTTGTTAGTGACCAGCCGTTGTCTCTGGAATTGCGGTCCACTTTACTGCTGTATTCTTCCCGGAGTGAATAATAATCCCGTTGCACTGTGATTTACATCACCGATTATATGGCGTTTCTTTCCGTTAAGAAGATATCGGCTTTGTTTTCCTCTTGATGCCAAAATTGCAAGCGCAGTCGCCTGGGTCACGGCGCTCTGTCAGGGGACGTGAGCAGTATAAGCTCTAAGAGCTATACGACGTTACACTTCGCTGCAGCTACGGAAACATCTACACTAACCACACGGGGCAGGAAGCGCACCGCATGTAAGCAGACCGTAGTTCACTTTTGTCAATCCATTTGACTTCCATCATAACGATGCAAAATAAAACCATCTGAACACTTTATCTCTGGGGTAGGTTTAGTGGCGTTGTGCGGATGACGCACGCCCACGTATCGATCAACCTAGCCTGTATTAATTCACTCAATAACAATCAATCTCTGATATTTATGCATGATGCAACAACTTAATGGGACAATGAATGGAACGTGGCGGCACGTGCATATATTTTACGATAGTCAGCAAATATTTAATTAGAATACAATTTACTTTCTGTTTATGTAATCAGCCCGAAAAGTTAGCTTAATGTCTTGTGCACAGGAATCTTTCACTGCCGGAGTCAAAAGGAACCAAATACAAGCGACACAAATCTAAAAAAACCGTTCTATATTCTACTTTTTATTTTTAACTTTAACTATAAAGTGAAATATATATATATATATATATATATATATATATATATATTATTATTAAACGTCACAAAATATGTTAATTTTAAT
>JABFDZ020000097.1:10107929-10131177 GCA_019775955.2 Pollimyrus isidori | reverse complement strand
TATATTATACTTTTTATTTTTAACTTTATCTATAAAGATAAATATATATATATATATATATATATATATATATATATATTCTTATTACACGTCACAAAATATGTTCATTTTAATGGTATTAACCTATTGAGTATAAATTAATTACAAAATCTAAATATTTTACGTACATTGGGTGTTTAGATAATAAACTCCCTACATACATCTTAAATATCCTAAATCAAAACCCATAGCTGAAACAAGTAAACACACCTCCCAGGTCTGCTTCCCTCCCTCCTCATATCACGGACAGGCCCCCTACTAGGTACCGATATTCCAGCACAACTCCGAGGCTCATTGCGCAATGATTTGGCAGTTACTTGCGCGCAGAGCGCTCTCTGGCTCCCCCTGTCGTCTCGGCGCCTCTAAACCGGAACATTTTGATTGGTCCACGTTCAGAGACTTCCGGTGAGTCTCGCGATACCACCGGAACAGAAGGGACTCCCGAAGTGAGCGGTCGGGGCTTCGCGATAGTTAGCTAGCAAAATTTCTTGACTCTTTGCTTTGAGGCCGACCGGCGAAGTACAGCACAATGGCTGAAGACAGATCAGAACGATCGGACGGGAAGATCGTAAAAATGGAGATTGACTACAGTTCCACGGTGGACCGACGTCTTCCAGAATGCGAGAAAATGGCTAAAGTGAGTGGCGTTCAGATGAATGGCATACGGCGGGCTGAGTCATGCTGTATGCTTTATGTTGTTCAGTTTAGGCCTTGTCGATGATACAAATTATCAGCGATTGCATGTAACTAAGAAAGTGCACATAGATTGAAGCCAGTGTGCCTGGATGATGTTAATATATTTTATGATTCGTTAGTTGTTTTGTATGCAATTAACTACGTTAGCTAGTAATCACAACTGATGTAGCTTGCTAGTGACAGTGCTTTAAATTTAACTGGTACACCGCAATAAAACATGAAGAATTACGTACTGAGTTCTTCTCAAACGTAACGATCATAAGATATTACGTTTTTTGCATACTTTTGTGCAACCGATTGATCAAGGTTGTGATTTGAGCTGTTGGTAGCCTAGCACGCCATGTTGGTTAGAGCGATGGATTACTGTACGTATTAGAAAATTGATCATAATTAACAGTATTATTTATCGGTGTTTTGTTACAACAATGCCTATTATGTCATGCATTGTGCAAGTATTTGTAATACGTTGACATATAGTTGTGAAGTGTAATTTGATTGTACACCTTAAATCATGGTAGCATGTATTTTTATTGGTACTGACCGTGCTTCCTTTAAGTTGCAATACATTATTTTATGCCTTTGTCACAGTGGATTATTATGACGGATGCAAGTCACCAATATATAACACACAGCACAGCCTGCTCTGTTGATATGTTTTTTTTTTTTTCCAAGGCTGGAAGACTCCAAGAGGCCATTGACAATTTGTTGTCTTTGGAGAAGCAAACGAGAACAGTAAGCTTTTAATAATCTGAGGCTTCATTTCAGTTATATGTTATGCTGTGTATTTCTTCACGTACCTCTAGACATGGTCATTGTAGTTGATGATTACTGATGGTTGCATGCTTTGCTGGTATCTTACGTTTATAACAGATGCGATCTACTTCTGTAACAGGCTTCAGACATGGTGTCAACCTCCAGGATACTAGTGGCCATCGTCCAGATGTGTTATGAGGCAAAAGACTGGGATGCACTGAATGAAAATGTCATACTTCTATCAAAAAGGAGGAGTCAGCTGAAACAGGTTTGGGCGGGCTGTTAACATGCTTAACACAGGAATCCTTAGTGGCTTTTCTTACCGGTGACTGGGGTGCTCTGTATGAAGGTGATGTACTGTGCTGCAGTGATATTCTCTGATCAAAGAAACATACAGATCATAAAACTGTTGTACAAGGAAGCCATGTATTATTTTCAGTACCAGAGTGAACTGTGATTTCTCACAAAATTATTATTATTCTTTTAATAATCATTTGTTTTCCAGGCTGTAGCCAAGATGGTGCAGGAGTGCTACACATATGTAGATAAGCTGACGGACCTGACTGTCAAACTGCGGCTCATCGATACCCTGCGCACGGTCACTGCAGGCAAGGTCTGGTTTGCACAGATATTCCGCATGTGTGAGAGAGATGTGCTTCAGGTATGTTTACTGTACATGATTGCAATGTGTGCAGGGTCTGGTTTGCCTTTCAGATCTATGTGGAGATCGAGCGTGCCAGGTTGACCAGGACACTGGCTAACATTAAGGAGCAGAATGGGGAGGTGAAGGAAGCTGCTTCAATCCTGCAGGAGTTGCAGGTAGGACCTCTGCCCTTTTCCGCTTTAACTCCACCATGATATTTCCATCGCCGAGGGCAGCGATAGACCTAGTGTCTGTGCAGACCTGAGTCTGTGCACCTTGAGTGAATTAGCATCTCAGCCCGATTTGCTGATCTGTGCTGTAGTAATCTCTCACACGGATGCTTGCAGCTTCCTTCTGCTTGGGCAACCAGCATCATAGCCCCAAGTGGTGGAATGAACTCCTGACCTTGGAACAGTGATTTAAAAAAAAATAAATAAATAATTCATCAAACTTACTGACAGGCTGGTTCTGATATGTCTGACCGATTAACATGGAGGGTATACTCTGTTGAGAACTTGAATAGTGCGTCAGTGTTCTTTTTTTTTTCCTGTACCGATATCCCGATATGGGACGTTAGTGCACAAAGCAGTATTTTTCAATATGAAGTACAGCTACACTGCTGAATGAATATATAGGCAAGCAAGTACAATCAAAGTCCTTCTGAAATTCTGTAAATCACTGCTCCAAAGTGTCATGTATGTGTTTCCCTGTGTATGTGCTTTTCCACTGTATCAGGTGCTGTACTTTTGATACTTCAGGAAAGTACCAAAGGTCTGGTACTTCAGGTTGTTGGTTTTACACTGGCGTAAAGACTGGTGTCAGAGCTGAATGACAACTTGAGGCGAGGTATTTTGTACTAAATTTGAAAAATGGCTATAGAATCATGTATGGCTAGATGATGTGCGGTATTAAGGCCAACATTGCATGTTGTGCATGTGCAATTCTTACATCGCTAGTCAGCAAGATTAAGATCAGGCTTTTTCTTACCTTTGGCACGTGCTTTCCAATCATTTTAAATCACTCATGATTATTTTAGAAATGTATTTATTTTTGAACTAATTTTTGCTTTATAAATATCTCATTGTTTATTACAACAAAATGACATTGCAATGTTGTATTTTTTACACACACACACACACACACATATATATATATCTACCCTAGTATATCATAGTAAATACTTTATGATTTCCAGACCTTCTGGTTCTTCTGAACAGATTTCTGTTCTCTTTATTTGTCCATGCATACATTATTGTTCATTTAGTTTTTTTTACTTCATCGTTGATGTCTGAGTTTGTAGCGTTTTTCCAAAGCAGCATTTGTATTGTGTTTCAGAGGCAGGCTATTTATATAACCAGTCGACAATGATAGTGTTTGCAAGTCCCACCCCAAAGTACTAAAAAAGTACCCCAGCTTTTGGTACTTCCAGTACTGGAACTTTTTGTACTGGTTGGTGCTCAAACGGAAGTCAATGGAATATCAAAAGTACGGTCCCGTATTCTAAAGCATGTCCTAGCTGTGTATATGCGGTTCTGCGTTCCGAATGTTTTTTTTTTTTTTTTATGCGACTTATGTCTTCATGCACTGCAATGGTGACAGGTTGAAACCTACGGCTCAATGGAGAAGAAGGAAAAGGTGGAGTTCATTCTGGAGCAGATGAGGCTTTGCATTGCCGTGAAGGACTACATTCGTACTCAGATCATCAGCAAGAAGATCAACACCAAGTTTTTCCAGGAAGAGGGCACTCAGGTGAGGCTCTGCTGCCATTGTGATCAGAGAACAGAATGAGAGATGAGAAATGTGGTTTATGCTGTCTCTTGGGAGGATTTGCAACCACGTTGAACTTGTCAAATGTCTTTTAGACGATTAAAAAAAATTGTCATTTTATTTGATGTGTGCACTACGTTTTGCAATTATGTATGATGCTTATTGTTTGGTTTGTACCTCTGAGTTAGCAAGTAACTTTATTATTTTGTTGCTTCGCTGCATCTTTATTCAAATAATGTTGTTTAAGGATGAAAACCATGGCCACTGCTTAAATCGCATGTGGAAATGTTTTGATCATTGATTTGTCCTTAAGTGTCCATGTTGATTGCTAACCTTTTGCTGGAGTAGAGCACAAGAAGTAAACTTAGCCTGACCCTTCGTGTTCCTCATGTTTTTAAGAACGTCTTAAGTGGACACTTGTACTAAGGTCCCTAGCATCGACCAGTGCGTTGCCATGGGGAGATGTTGTCTCTGCTGTGGAGGTCAGCCGTGACAAATCATGTGACCAAGGCACGAATGGTGTAGCCCATCCCAGCGGGAACCATCAGAGACATTTCAAACTGCTCTTTTCTGACGTTCAGTTCCATGCAGCTATAACCTTTCTCTGATTCATTAGATCTCCGCTGTTTTTCTTCTCATCTTGTATCTGATGCTACCACATGACATCGGTGCCAAAACAACTAACTGCTTAACTGGGGAAGCCCCTGGTGTCTTACATCACCCTTTGCTTCCTGAATGTCACGGAAGGGCTCATCCAGTCTGGTTCAGCCTTGTTCTTGCTTCATACCCCATCTCATGCCCGTGCAGCTCTCACTTTGAGATGCAGGGACAAATATTAAGACATTCTGGGACTTGTTTGGTGCCTCTGTAACATTCTTTCAGCATTGGCAGGTTTTTAGGCTACAATTTCTGCTTGAAACAATGTTGGTTTAACATTAAACAGTGAAACTTTGGCACAGTCGAGCAGAGCACATACAGTACTCTGCAAAAGTCTTAGGCAGTCAAAAGAAACATGTAAAGCTGTATCTGGGTAGAAAGTGCACGTTTGCCCAGAACAAAAAAAAACATAATTTAGCGTTAGAACATATGCAAATTAAAAGTGACAATAAAAACTGGTAAAAAAATTTCTTCTGTTCTCCAATGATACCGATATCCAGTTGGATGGTTAGATGAACAATGCTTCAGTTCCCAAACCTCTCCTCAGGGGCACCTCAGCCGTTCCGTGTATTTATTAAATTTCACCACCAACTCACTTAACTTGGTTTTAAAAAGTCAATGAGTTATTGATTAGCTATTCGAGTCAAAAAAATACATGGGCGTATTGTATGGTTGCTGAAAATAATGGGGTGATGGATAATGCTTAATAATGAGGTTTTGGGATGGCTAAGCTGACACACTTTGACGAGCATAATAGAGTTTTGTAGCAGCATAAAGATCATTTAAATGTTTTCTTTGGCCGCCTAAGGCTTCTGCACGGCAATCTATACTTCTAGCAAATGGCTTTTAAGATGCTGCAGGAATAAATCTGCATGGTAAACATGTAAATACACATTACAACATTAAACCTCTCAGATTTTAATGGGCGTTTAAAACTGGTTAGTCCAGTACCTTTATCAATGAATGAGTTAGCAGCTACCCTGGGAAGTTATGCTCTGCAAAAGATGCTAAAATAAACAAGCCAGTTTGTCTATATTTTAACAGAAGACCACTATTTAGTATACTCCCTTATATATATATATATATATATATATATATATATAGAGAGAGAGAGAGAGAGAGGTTCTCTTTGTAAAAAGCTCAGTTTAGTCTTTAAGACAAGCTGAGCACGAAACGAATCGTCTGTGCTGTAATACTGCTAAGAGACTTTGCTGGCTTTTTTTATGGCCCCTATCAAATTACCCAGCTTCCCCGGGCTTTTGTAGAAATGTGATCTCTTACATGATGGCTTTTTTTAATGCCGGAGAGTGTGGACCAAGAGAGCTTAAGAAGTCCTGGGAGCTCACTGGTCTGAAGATTTCCATTAGATTGAAATGGAAGATAAACACTGGGGCTGGGATGATACTTATCGAAACTGTTGCATTTGTCTGAGAGGTCAAATAAGATCCTTACAAAAAGAAGTAATCTGTATATTTGTGATTATAGTTCTTCATACCCCCCCACCCCATTTAAAATTCGAGTTAGATGTGCTTAATGATTGCTTTTCAGTTCAGAGCATAAAAGGCATTGGTGGAATTGTTTAAACAGTTGGGCAGGCTGCCTTTTTACCCTCCACTGAATTACGTTTTAATGATGACTTTTGTTTAATGATTTTCAGAGCGGTGGGTCTGCATGCAGTTGCTCCTGAGCTACTCCTTAGGGGTTGCATTTCGGTACCAAGGCTCTCTGTGTTGCAGGAATCCAAGCTGAAGTACTACAATCTGATGATCCAGGTGGACCAGCACGAGGGCTCCTACCTCTCCATATGCAAGCATTACCGTGCGATTTATGACACCCCCTGCATCTTGGAAGACGGCAGCCAATGGCAGCAGGTAACACAGGGCTGATGAAGGTGTGAAACGCAGCTCCTCTGGCCTGTTTCATGCAGTTTAATTATGACTTAATTATTATTATTTTTTTTTTGTATATGGGCACACAAAACATTTTATTTAGTTGACATCCCAAGTGCCAAACTAAATCTGACATTTTACTGAAGCATTCCAGGGTAAGTTGCCTCCTGAAAGCCACTCGCTCCAGCAGGCCCCGTCATGGACTCGGATCCATATCCAGTCTGTGCGCTTAACCACTGCTCTTCTGCTCTAATGTCATCTTCCCATTGGCTCCACAAGGCCGTCGTTCTTACCGCAGAAGTATTCTAACTCTTAGCATCCTTGGAATTCCTCTTGGCTAAAGAGCTACACCAACGGGGCTGATCTCATGAAGTGGAAATGCTAGAGAACAGATTAAGGGTGAGATTTGTCCGCATGTAAAGGCTGATTTACGGTTCTGCGTAGTATCTGCGCAGCATGGGTACAGTGTAGCCGCCGTACTCTACATCGTAGCCTGATGCGCGCCTCCCCAGAAATGTGATTATGCGTGATGGTGATGCAGACCATGAACAAGCTCAGTGCTGCAGTGTAATCAGCCTTGGAGGGGGGGGACATTGAGCCGCCACGCCGGTTTCATTCCCTTCAGTTGCTTGCTTCCTTAACTGCAATTCCATACACCTCGTTAGGGCAGTCCTTGAGGACCCTCAGTTTGTTACCTGGAGCTGGGAGGGAGCAAAAACATGGACTGTCTGAGGGTTTCGCTGTTTTAAAGAGAGACAAATTTGTTTTAACTTTTAGTGTGATTTATATTCCTTTCTTAAGTATGTTGTCCCATCCACACTTAAGTCGGGGCGTTGCTAGGATCCCTGGTTTAGCCCAGAGACCTAATCTGCTTCTCAAACTGAGAGGGTGGTTTTTCAAACAAAGCTAAAACAAATCATTCGGGAGTGGGGAGGGTGTCGCCAGGACACATTTGGGGCTTTGACCCCAAAAAGCCCCAGACTCAAGACTCGTCTGACCTTAAGTTGTGGATTTTCTTCACGTGTTATGAATCCAAGGACTGTCCGTGGTGGAGTAGACATTGTTTGCTGTGCCGCAGGCCCTGAAGAGCGTGGTGATGTACGCCATCTTGGCACCGTACGACAACGAGCAGTCTGACCTGGTACACCGAATCAGCGCTGACAAGAAGCTGGAAGAGATTCCCAAATACAGGTATGGGACCATGAGCGGAGAGCAGACAGAAGCCCCTGATGAGTATATCCTCAAGCTATACTCAAAAAACGCTCTGATAATACTAATTGAATGAGCCTGACAGTACTCAGACTAAAGTCAGATACTATCAAGCAGCGATGCACCCAGTACAGGAGAGTGCACCCCTGGTCTGCTTAGTCTAGACTCATAAAATGCCTCCCCTTATTTCCAAACAGGGACCTTTTGAAGCAGTTCACCACCATGGAGCTAATGCGTTGGGCGTCTCTGGTGGAAGATTATGGGAAGGAATTGAGAGAGGGGTCCCCAGACAGTCCTGCCACAGATGTTTTTGCCTGTACCGAGGAGGGCGAAAAGAGATGGAAAGACCTAAAAAACAGAGTGGTGGAACATGTGAGTCAGACCGGTTTTGATTGCAGTAGAATGCCTGGTGGGTTGACGTAGGTGCCCGTGGGTAATTGCGCCCCTCTTTTTGACAGCATTGTACTGTTCTGATTTTTGTCATCCCCAGAACATAAGAATAATGGCAAAGTATTACACAAGGATCACAATGAAAAGGATGGCTGGGCTTCTCGATCTTTCTGTCGATGTAAGTAAATCTGAACTCTTCCCTGTTTGTTGGCACTTGAGCCTAGCGTACCTTTCTAGCTGAAGATTTTCTCGTAGCAGTCTCGCCCTGTCTCATGCGTATCTGGGGCAAACAGAACAGTGTGCAAAAGCTGTTTTTTTTATATATATATTTCTAATGTAAGAATCAGCCACGCTTCTTTCATTTGTAGGAGTCTGAAGAGTTTCTTTCCAACTTGGTGGTCAACAAGACTATTTACGCCAAGGTGGACAGGTTGGCCGGTATCATCAATTTCCAGAGGCCAAAGGACCCCAATGATCTTCTGAACGACTGGTCACACAAACTGAATTCGCTCATGTCGTTGGTGAACAAGACCACTCACCTCATTGCCAAAGAGGAGATGATACACAACCTTCAGTAGAGAGTGCGGCAAGATCAAGTGCTTGGTTTTGAAACGGATTTATATAGATTTACGTTCCGTGTCCCGCCCCATGTCATGGATAATGAACACCAACTTGCAGAACCCCCTTCAATTATGATTGGCTCATTGATTTCACTTTAAATGTTTTCTTGCAGAATCTGATGACAGTACACAAAGTTCTTTGGTTTTTTTAAAAGAATATATATTATAAATCTGTTCTGGCAGTCCCGTAACATAAATCTGGAAATTAAAACACTTGGGTCGACCATTAAATACAAGCTTTGTTTATTGGGCACCGTCTCTGGGGTGGACTATGTTAATCGTAGATTACAGAAGGTGTACCAGTTTTCTACATTTTGTGAAGTGTTACATTGAATGTTTTGTTTAGTTACATAAACTGAGCAATATACGTTATATTAAAAAAATCCTCTGTTCTGATAGACTTCATTTATTGCTGCATAAGCTTTCTTTACGTGGGCAAACATCCTTTGCTACACAGATATGGTTCCTTCAGTTATCTACACTTTTTTTTTTTTTACATGTTTTTACACGCGTGACACTGGTGTCTGACTTAAAATTTCAGCACTTCCCATATGCCAAAAATTGAGATTTGTCTTCATGCAGAGCAGAATGGGTCCTCAGACGTAGGGTATTCTCCATGCATCATTTATCTTCAGTACCTGGATAACAAATCGCCAAACTGGTGAATTTTGATCAATCATTTTCAAAACGCAAAGATGCGTTTTTGTTTGTTTTCTTTTTCGACGGAAGTAGGTGTAAAGGCCAGACACAGCATTCATCCAGTAATTCAAGCCGTCGGCTCTTTCCTCAATGCATGTGATCAGTTACTTGGCTATACAGCTCATCCCGATCCCCCCTTCCTATTCTATGAGGTTTTTATCAAGGAAACGAAGGATGTGGGAGTCAAGATGACATGTTGCAGTAAAGGATTTCTGCTTCAGACATCTGATCAGATACAAATGCTGAGGGCAACTGGTCATACAAATCTTGTGTTTTTGTTGAAGCTACAGAAAAATGAGACTTCAGGGTTATTTTTTTTTACCACATCACAACATAGTCGTGTTTTCCCCCGGTAAACGCATGCAGGTTATAGTGCGAGCGAAGAATAAAAATGTTACAAATTAATTAGATTTTTATCATAAATATGATTATACCTAGCTGAGTGGGCGGGGCTGCTGCCTCACAGAGCCTCTGCTCAGTATGTGTGTGGCGTTGGCATGGCCTGCCGTCCAAAGGCATGCATTTGGGCCCAGCGATGGACTGCTGTCCCATCCAGGATGTACCTTAAGCAAATGATGCTCATTAGTGTCAATTAGTTCCACTTCCTTAAAATGAAGAAAAACTGAACATTGATAGGTAACTGTAGGGTCATTATCCTGTGCAAAAGTCTTTGGCAGTCAAAGGAAATGTTTAAGGCTATTTATTTAAGAAGCAAGTGTATATTTGCTCGAAAAACAGTTTAACATTAGACTATATACAAATAACAGTGACACAATAGAACAAATTTTCTCACAGTCTCCAAAAAGTTACTGATATCTTGTTTGATAACTAGATGAACACTGCACTGGTTCCCAAGCCTCAGTGGCACCTATTCCATTCCAGGTATTTGCTAAATATCTCCATTAGCTCCATTAATTAATGAAATAACTTAATGTAGTACTGATTAGCTAAACATGGTGGGGTAACAGTTGAGTCAATAAATATATTTGGTGTATTAGATGGTTGCTGCAAATACTGGGGTGATTTTAGGAGAGGTTTTGAAAAGGCTTTGACATTGTACTTTTAAACAGGAAGATGATTTTCTTTAACTGCCTATGGGTTTTGCACAGTTCTACAATGCGAGCAGTAATGAAGCTGATATTTCTGGATGATTATGTAAAGGTCAGCAGTATATGCCTTTACTTTGTGATGTGGACTTTTCCTGAATCATGTGCTGGACCTTATTTTCTGTTTATGTAATTGCTTTCAGTAAAAAAATAGGCTTAATCATACACAGAACCATGAAAGAAATTCTGTTAATATGAGGTGAACCAATGAGATACCGATATAATCTGCCTTGTGCTACAAGTAAGAATTCATACAATATCACTGTTCCCTAAGGAAATTAAAAGATTCTCCTGTTCTCAGATAAACTATGAATTACAAGTAATAATTTTCTTTTCTTGGATATGCACAATAGAGCATTTGCCATTCGTCCATTCTCATGGTATGTTTAATTGATGCTAGGCTTCATTCTATTGAAAGATACACCTTGAATTGAGACTTAATCCTAAATGGCATTCATATGTACCATTATTTATGTCACCACATGTTTATTATTGAAAACACAAACTTCCTTCTGTATTGGATTAGTCAATGTATGTAGGTTATAAACCTGCCCATTGACCGCCTCTATTTTGACATTTCTGTAACAGTAGATACAAAAGTAACCTGGCTGTTACATTTACAGTTCAATATCAGCTAGTAAATTATTATTTGAACACATCTTACCCACAAGAAGTGGGCGTGTGGTACAAAACAACTGAATAAATTAATTGATTATACATGGTACGTCCATCTTCAATAACTGCTTATTCAGGGCAGGGTTGCAGTGACTCCGGAGCCTGGTCAGGAAGCAGAGGACAAGAAGCAGAGGACGGGAAGCAGAGGACAGGAAGCAGGCCAATGCACTGGGCATAATTCTGGTTAAATCTGATCTGAGTATTCTATAAAATAAGAGAGGGAGAGTATATCTATTCATCCTTTAAATGCTTACCCTGGTCAGAGTAATATGGGGCCTGGAACCTATCCCAGGCAGCACACCCTGGATGGAATCCCATCCCATCCTGGTACCTACGCACCCACACACACTACAGGCAATCTACAGACAGCATTTAGCATAATTGAAAATGTTTGAACTTTGAGAGGAACTCAGAGCACCCAGAAAATAATCACACAGACAGAACAGGGCTGGATTTAATCCCCCGAGCCTGGAGAACCACCATGTCAAGGGAAAGTATAGCCAAATAAGAAAGATACTGTATCTAGCTCATCAGTACTTTATTATAGCACAGTGTTTCTCGATCCGGTCCTGGGGGACCCCCAGCAGTCCACAGTTTTTCTCCCTCCTAACTCCCTGCCAGACAGACTACAGTTTTGCTCCCTTTCAGCTCCGGGTTACCTGGGGTCCTTGAGGACCAGGTTGGGAAACACTTAGCAAATCAAATACAAAACAACACACTTTGAGCATAAACAAACCGTATAAAATTATTTTACAATGATCCTTTGCATTCATGTATGTCACATTCTATGTTCTGGAAAACTTTTGTAACAACTGATTTTTTAACTTGAGTTCTGTAAAGCGTGCTTTTTTTTATCTATCCATCCATTTTCTGAAACGACTTATCCTAATCAGGGTCATGGTAGGTCCAGAACCAATCCTGGAGGCTATGGGCACACAGCAAGGAACATTCCAGGATAGGTTACTGACCCATCGCTGGACACACTCACACACCATTCACTCACACACACTCACTCACTCAAAGTAAGGCAATTTGGTAACTACAATCAGCCTCAGCATGTTTTTGGACATGCAAACTCCACACACATGGAGCTGTGGTGAAAACTTGAACCCTGTGACGGTTTGAGGCAATAGTGCTAACCATTGCATCACTGTGCTGCCTGCATGATTTATTCATAAACTAGATGCATGATTTAATTTCATTATTTTATTTTGTATTTTATTTTATTTGATCTCTGCTAAGCCCTCTAGTCATGGTGAAGGCCGTAGCCTCTCCTTCACAGGAGAACCAGCCCAGGTGCAATGTGGCTTTCTTGTACCTCAGTGCATGCCTAGCCAGCCAGCAAAGCCACAACCTGATCCCCAAATGGGCATGACTAACCACAAAAGAGTCCCAGAGCACAGTCAATGCATTTTCGTGAGTTCTGACTATAATAAGGCAGGCAATTCTGGGATGTATCCCGGTGGTAATATTAGTATCCATAACAATCCTGGGGGGAGACACTTTTGGAAAGAAAGCTGCTGTTTTTCATACAGTGGTGTACGGTGACAACCAAAATAGAGGCAGCTGGCAACAACTACATATAATATGTTATACGCTTCGAAGTTACTTACAAATACTAGGGTAACAGAAACAGGCAAAAACAATGTATTATATATCACTACAGGACATTCATGTTTAAATAAATTTGTGTTTCAAGACGCTACTTTCAAATAGAATAATGAGAAATAATAATACGTTACACTTGTCCTACACCAATTGACAATTTTGTCTGAATTAACATTGCTGAAATTTGTAACTCACGAGCACAACTACAGCCTCTCTAAGTAGCGGAGACAGTATGTCCCACAATGCTTTGCGATAGCCTGACAAGTGGATCCAAGATGGCGTAGAAAGTAAAGGTAGGTAAGTATAGACTTCCCATTTTCAGCCGCTTCAGTTTGCCTTTTTTCGCCGCTGTTGACCAAGTTTGCAGTTCGTTTGTAACTCAGATGTAGAAAACATAAATCAGGACAGGCCTATCTTAATGCAGGGAATTCTGACATGTTTATCGTTTGGAGATAAATAGCCAACCTAAATAACAGGCCTGCGTACCGCTAACTTAGCTGTTCTGTTCGTTCGTGCGAGCTCGACTCGGGGCACTATTTTCCCCATTTTTTCTTTAACGTGTAGTCAGTACTGTTCACCTCTCTCTAGAGCGACTATGTTTTCGGGCCAGGAGGTAAAAGGAGACGCGGATAAATTGACAGGCCGAATCGCTTTTACCTCGGGAGTTTTCGAGGCGCGAGTGTGTTGCGCAGTGAGTCCAGAGAGTATCACCACTTTTACCAGCTAGCTACACTGCAGCACTGGCTAAGCGGCTAGCATACACAGCATCTGTGCTACCTCTGCCTTTGGCCAGATGTCGAGTGGGAGAGGTGGTAAACGTGTATACGTAGCCTGGCTATTAATGCAATGTCCGATTCCCGTACCCCCATCCGAGGGTCGTTCCGGTAAACAGGACGGACAGTGCCAATACAGTGTTAACATCCCACACTGTTTACGGTGTTATCTCCCCGGTTAGCTATGTTGTTTTTCTTTTTCTTCTTGTGTATATGTGTATTTGTGTGTTTTTTACGATGGACAAGTAACAGCTCTCAGTCGGACATAGATCTATTATTAACCGACCCCGAATCCAAAGATAGTTTGTTTATATTTTTATCGCTGTCTAGAAATGACCTTTTATGGCGTGATCGCGTCAGACAATACCTTAATTAATTAAAGAAAATTTAGCTTCACGTTTTAAAAAAAATATTAGCCAGTTGGCAGGCATTTCATGTAACCACGCAAGAAAAATGGTCGCACTTTCAAGTTCCAATATTTTGCTGGTCGAAGAAGTTTAGGCTTCTGGAAGATGGTGACTCGTTTGCAAAATTAGATTTTAACTTTTGGTTGAATGTGCAGTTAATGGTCACTGCTACGACTAAGGTCAGGCTTAATAACACGTTTTGTAGTTCCTGCCTGCAGTATAGATAATTCATAACACGTTAATGCAGCAGGAGTTGCTCGCTCTGCTATCTCGCAGCACATGGCGGCTGCACGTTTTCCCACTGTTTGTGTTGATGATCAGGGTACAGTGTCGTGGCAGGCTGGCACGTTTTTTGCCTCCATCTCAAGGCTCGCTGAAAACCCTTATGTTTGACGAGATTTTCAAAACATTTGACGTTACCAGACGCGCACGCCAACCCGCCAGGAAGTCATGTTGGGATCGTAAACCTCTAATTCACAGTCCAGCGCGACTTCTGGCTGATATTTTTCGAGGTGTGAATCAGAATCGACTTTATTGGCCAGGTACGTCTGCATGTACTAGGAATTTGTTTTACTAGTATTGCTGCATGTATTCACAGATAATACAGAACATAAATTATGAAAAATAACATTTAGAAATAACTGAAATATAATAGACTTTAGTATGTACAAATATTGGTTATAACCAGGTCCCCACTACATACAAATAGTTTTATACCATGAGAATGGATGTGCACACACAACAGCAGCAATATGCAAAATACCCAAATATTGCTAGTTGTTTAATGGTGGATGTTTTAATGATTTGTTCCTAGATGAATTTTTCAATATAGTATTTTTGTTGTGCAAGAGAGAACGGTTTTGTTTTTTAGCACTGGGCATGTAGTAATTTAGACTTGATAAAGGCTCTTTAGCTGCCAGTAATTCATGTCTCTATTGTTTATCCAAATGATTTGCTCTGCCTGTTGCTGCAGAATACAGAGTGACGATGACCTTTGTGAACCACAAACACACTATTTACAGAATTATCAATTTCTGATATTGATCTTATAACAAGAGGAGGATGTGGAATCTTCTCATTCTTCTTTGTTTCTGTATTATGCCATTATTTGTCTGCTCTAAATACAGTGCTCCCTGCCTTTTGTGTAAATGCAGGTTAAGCTTATGTCAAGTTGTTCTAACCTACTTTTATATCCTACAGTTGTAATATACTTTTTGTTAATTATTTGTTCTTTTTTTTGCTTTGTTGTATGGTTGGTGAAAATAAGGTTATTTGGTCAGTAATGCAACAGAAGGATTTCCTTGGGACTTGAACTGGAAACCTTCGTTTGGCCACAGTGCTCTCTGGTTTGTGTTGTGTTGGCCAGGATTTGAGGTGCCTGTGTTTGAAAGCAGGGTATATGCCTGCCGTTTTGTTCTGTTAATGTTGCTCTAACTGCACTGGTGTGGGAAAAGCTTTATAGCTGCAGGCCAAAGTAGGTTGGTCCAGTGCTTCGCCTCTTGAAGACAGCTGCACATGCCCGGAGGTGCCTCACCAGTTTAGATAGTGGCCTGCTCGTGCCGGGTGTGCAGCGGTCTGGTTTGGCCCTCGTCAGCCCACCTCACAGTGTGCCGTCAGAAATATTTTAATCCTGGACATGGCCTCCGGCCTTTGCAGAAGCATGGAGGTTTCTGCCCTCTGTCTATAGTTTACAAAGTCAGTACAGCACTGTTAGAGTCTGTTCAGTGGACTTAAGGCTAGTTAATGTCTTCCATCCATTTTCATGTCTTGATACAAGCCTTTCCGCATTACACATTTTGGCCAAAATGTGTATTTAAAAAGCAATGAATCGATGCACAGTTTTTTTCTTTTTTTATTACGAGGCCCAGGGTGTGTGCCTTTTTGGCACGTCACTGTCATGCCGCTTGGGGATCAACGGTAAACTACTTGTTGTTGTGCTTGCCTTTCCCACCTCCAGTTAATGCAGAGAGTATATGTGGCTTGTAGTGGGATTCTGCCTCCGTCATCTTAAGAGTTTGAATGGCGGCTCAGCTGTGTCTCAGCTCAGCCCCAGTGTGTTTGTTTCTGCACCGTTTTCAGTTTTTCAGCACGAAGGTAACTAGAGGCATAAAGCCAGTTCCTGTGTGTCAGCGTCTTGACAGGAAGACAGTTTTGAAACCGCTCATGGTGTCATAAGCTGCAAGTACAAGGTTGCCATGTCGTTTTACATTTGTGATTAATTAGAACATAGCAACAGCATAGTATTAGGAAACATTATAAAACGACTGAAGGCTAAACTTTGTGTGCAACAAACCACAATATCCTGAATAAACGCTGAACATTCGGTGTGTGTGGGCTTGATATACCACCAGCTCTGTCATCTGCAGTACATATGAATTAAGTTTTTGGTGGGAGGGAGGTTTCTCCCTCCCACTATTTTCATGGCAGTGAAATGCTGTCTATAGTATGCAGACTGTCCTAAAGTCTTTGTGGGCTATGGAGTTCACTGGTTTGTGGTCTGCTTCAGCAGCCTCACTCTGCTCTAATAGTTATTTCACGTAACTTCAATGGTGTGTTATATAAATTTGTGGAACTAAGCAAAATATAGGTGAATCATTTACAGTGACAGTTGAGGGGGTAGCTGCACTATTAAACACTAGAGCTGTCCCATGTTACTATCATATTTTTATTAAGGGTTGGGGGGAGGCCTTTTACATCAAACTGGTTTCAGTCAGTACATTGCATTAATTAAAACGTTGGTGAGATTAAAATTTTTAATGGGAGATTTAACAACATTCTGAATTACGCTGATTATCTTGAGCACCTTTGTCTTATAGGGTAAACTAGCCTTTGTGCCCCACCCCCTCAATTAAAAAGCAAAACACCTATATTATAATTGCAGATTAGCTAAGTCTAATGTTATTAAATATTACATGATTTTAAAAATTGCCATAGACCCGTACATATTATTAGATCACATAATTAGGCAGTAAGTAAATTGGTGGCTGTTTAAAACTAGCAGGAAATTGGGTGTGGGTGACCTGTGCTGTGAACGGAATGGCTTTCAGAATTAAAAATCTAGAAAAAGGATGTGTCCCTTCAAATGTGAAAAGCAGACCCTTAGATATTAATGTTTTTGTCCGTTTGCAGATTGATGTTCAGTCTGAGTTTGAACAGCTACTGCTCCACCTATTGGAGCTTTGGCTGTATTTGGTTTCTGCCTTCTGCACTGTGTGGGTTGTCTTTCTGAATTCTGAAGTCTGCTGCTCTCTGTAAAATGAAGGTTTTCTGTGATGCAGGCATTCAAGTCAAATTGAGCTGTATTGTCCACCTTGTAAGTAAAGAAATCATCTGCTGTCAATGCAGTATGGAGGCTCTGCCCAATGAGTGGCCTTTTACCCTCCATTACTCTTTGTTATTGAGCAGCACCACTGACAAGTTTGCCAGACGGACGCGGAGCTGTGCAAAGCCGTCAATTTGAAGATATGAGTCTGTGCCAGTAATAGTCCGAGCCGCGTAATCGGGGACTGACGTGTGGCTCTCTCCCCTTCCCCCAAATTTCAGAAACTGTCCCTGAGTCATGGCGGACAGGAGGCTAGAGGAGTCATGTGAAGAAGCCTGCGAGTCATTAGTGAGGCGGGAGTACGAGGCGGCCGTGGGCCACAGCACGGAGGCGCTGCTCGCGCTCAGCCTGCAGGCCCCCAGCCCCTCGTTGGTGTCCCTCCGTGGTCGCATCTTGCTCTGCCGCATCGCCGCCTTGCTGCAGCTGGTGAGGCCGTCTGCACATGCACGTTTGGTCTGGTGACACATCTTATTCATGCCCCCACCCCCCCACCATGGCAAACGCAGGCGGACAGTGTCGGGTGTGTCACTTACGGGTGACGTGTGTGTGGTCCCCGCTCAGGTAACGGGAGCTGTATTCCGAGGCATCGGAACGTGGCGCTAACTGCTACGCCTTGCCAATCCGCTGCAGGGGATCCGTGCGAGTCTCCGCGGTTCGCGCATTTAAGTTGCGCTTCTGCAAAGTAGTCGCTCGTCGCCTTTACTCGAATGGCTAAGGATTCCCTCGAACCATGTGCAGTTTGGCGAACGAGCGGATAAAGCCTTGCAGAAATAAGTCAGTAAGTCAAAACAAGGCAGCTGTGCAAAGACGCCCGTAAATCGGAGCAGGGCTCTCAGCAAGTGGGGACCCTGTCACCTGTCAGCTTGTGACACACGGCCAGCTGAAAGCAGAGCCTTTCCCCGTCACTCTGGAAAGCGGCAACTGGGATTATGTGCTGGGTGGTATTATAGTGTAGAGGAATATTCGTGTGTGGGGGCCTTCACTGACCTTAGGAAGTGGAAATTACCAGCTAAAAATGTTCAATAAACTTTGCTTTTGAAGTGCACCTTACCTGTCTGCTGAGGTATCAACGTCTGCCCTGTAAGGTTCCTCTTAGAAGCCATCGCTCCTCCTGTATTGTTTTTTATCACGGAATTGTCATCTTTATTTTATTCCCAATCTTTTTTTTCCTTCCCCATTATGTAACCAAGCCTCTGTTTCTCTGCCAACAGAAAAAGTATGATGAAGCGGACGAGGACTGCAAACGCGGTGAGTCTGTGGCGCCGAGGAAGCGCGTCGGATCTTTTCTGTTCCTCAAGTTTCCGCTGTGAGGAGCTGGGCCAGGCGTGATCCCGAGCCCTGTGCTTCTGCATCCCAGGACCTTGACTTAACCGTCTGCGGCGTTAATCCGGCCGCTCGCGGATCAGTTGGCTTCTTGGCGCGGCGCAGATGGATGGACGGTGCCTTCACGGTGCCCCCTCTTGTGCTTGCAGTGCTGGCGGAGGAGTTGGCGAAGGGCGATGGCGCATTTCAGGCCGGCCTGCGAGGCATGCTCCTGGACGGCAGCCTGCGGGAAGTCTCCGCTATCCTCTCCAAGTCGCTCTTCGGGGAGCCCCTGGTGAGCCGTCGCCCCAGTCGCTTGCGGTGTACCGCGCTGCTTGTGATCCTGACGAGTAGGAGCGGCCGGAACCGTGCTTCAGGTGGAGTGCGGAAGCTGAAGGAGGCTCTCCCCACCTTGGTGCCGAGGTCACCCGCCTTCTGATAGCGCTTAGGGATGGTTTATGTTGCACGTATGGATCTCGCATGTTGGCAGCGCGGTGCTCAGGACCAGGTGGCCCACACTTTTCTGATCTCTGAATAAAGCTGGATGTTTAAATTCAAAGCAAAAATAACATCATTTGCATGTCAGATGTGAAATACAGACCCAGAATAGAGCTGATGTTACTCACTGCTATGGCACCGCACCAGGTCCTGGCCGTTTACCATTGTAGATGTAGGTTTAAGCACGTTTTAAATAGAGCTGTACAAAATGCTTGTATCAGAATGTTCTGTGAAGTATTAAGGAGTAGGTTGTAAATGGTACATCTTTTGGCGGAGATGTATTGTGTTACTGGGAGTTTATCAGGAGGCAGAATTTCACCTAAAATGTACTCTGAATGTATCAATATTATGTTTAAACTCTTTGCCTAGAATGGGATCGTGACAAAGGATTTAACCAGATTGAAAGTGCTTCTCTCAGAAATTCAAGTAAGTGCTTGTGTGTGTGTGTGTGTGTGTGTGTGTGTGTGTGTGTGTGTGTGTTTGTGTTGGCATTGCCTACTCTGCCCACATGACTCTGTCACCATGCACCTATCTCTCTGTGTATTCCCATGACTTTTCTTTTTTTTTGGGACTGACATGGTTTTGTTCTTCATATCCACGCTGCAGATCTCCTTATGCTATGAGCTCCTCACGTACGGCACGGATACTGTGTCAGTTTATGGCTGAATATATATTTAGAATTTAAGTCCATCGAGTTTAAATATGATAATTGTTAATTTTGCTGCCCTTCCCTTTACTCTAACAGTCACTTGTAGCTTTTAGTGTTTTTGTACGTGTAGCTTATAGTGACCTTTGCTAGGTGAGGTTCATTTTTCAGCCACCGGTCACATGACATGCTCCTGATATTGTGAATTGGTGAATTTCACTATGAATTCTATGAACTGATAACTCCTTGTTTTTTTTGTTACAGCTTTAGAAACATGATGGGTCTCTCATATGGGAAAGATATTAAGCATATTCCTTATCCACTATATTTACAGTTACTTATTTAGCTCAAGCTCTTGTACAAAGGGATGTACAGTTGGGGGTCAGAGAGCAAAGTTAGCCGATCTTCCTGGAGTAGATGGGGTTAATGGTCTTGATTAAGGGCCCAATAGTCATATTACTGTGTGAAGCAGTGGGGTTTGAACCTAAAACCTTCAAGATATGGGCACAGAACCGTATCTATCTGAGCCACACTTTTTTACTTTTCAGTTTAATATGATCTTTACACAATAAATTCAAATGAGGGTAAGGAATCTGTATTAAAATTCTGCCATTTTTATGACCAGATTCGTCCAGTTCTCTGTTGCTGGCGTCAGTTGTGGGTAGAGCTCTCCTCGACACGCCGAGTAAGAACCATGGTTTTGCCTCCCTTAACGTCTACTTTTTCGGTTTGATTTTGCAGACATTAAGCAGTAAGATGGCCTCAGAATATGGCGAAGAAAATGAAGAAGGTGAGCGGTTTATGTCTCTGAGCCACAGCCAGGTTGTGACCCGGAGTGGCTGCAGCGATGCCTCCCCCACCCAGACAAAGTCATAGCGGGTAGCATGGAGCTCATTAAACTGGATTTCCCATCGGAAGGCTGATGCTGCATTACTCTGTTAGGGCACTGTGATTTGCATGGGCAGGCTTTTGTCAAAACTCCTGCTTTAAGGGGATTTCCAATACAGTACAGTGTGTGTGTGGGGGGGGGGGGGGGGGTGCATAGAACCTGCCTGACACCTTTGGACATGTCAGTCTACTGATGGGGATGGGCTGCTCTGGCTGCAGAAGCAGGGACAGTGTGAGCGGCGGCGTGAAGTGGCTCTGGATCGGTGCGTCCGCTGGGCTGAGCCGCGGGGCGGCGGCCTGTAGACCGAGCTCATGTTTCCGTGTCCCCGCTTTTGCAGACGTGCAGGATGGCTGGCAATTTCGGCCTCCGCCCAGAGGGGTGACCAGCAGTGAGGAGTACACCCTGTGTAAGAGGTAATGCTTTTTCACGCCCCTTGCATCCGTCTGCAATGCCCTCCAGGATGATTGCCGTGGATTTTTCTGGGTCCTGAGACCCAGGGAGGGAATTTCGTTGTTGGTTAACGGGGCCCTATTGTTATAATTTTCACTTTTCTCAATATTATTTTTGGAATTTAGTGATTTACATTTTTAAAATGTTCCAAAAGCACATTTTTCTTATATTGTACATCTCTTAATCTGTCTATAACTCTATGAAGCGCTTAAGCCTAACCCTGATGAGCCCAAGGTGCTCTGATTGGTCAACTTGCCCGATTGGTCAGTTTGTCCTGTACTTTCTGCCTCCTGCAGTCTGCAGACAGATTCTTGCAGGTAGGCAGCCAATAAGGATTGTGTTACTAAGTGACCTCACCTCATCCCAGAAGGCCTGGAATTCCAACAAGGCATTTCAGGCAGATCAGGGAAGAGTGGTTTCTCTTTTTAAAGTTATGTAACACACTAAAGGAAAGAGGAAATAAAGGAAAAGTGTAATAGGGCTCCTTTAGAATCTGCGGCACTTGTGGCTCATGCATGTGGTCTTGCATTTGTCTGTCACGCTGCAAATCTTGTCAAACTAAATTTCAGTGGGTAAGACATGAAACCAGCAAATGGTCTGTCACTTCATTGGTTGAGAGGATGTCTGGCGGTGCTGAGACCCTGGTGGGATTGTTGATGTTTTTTTGCCTTCAGGCCCGGTCATTCAAACACTGGGCATCAGAGGTGGAAAGTTCAGGTTCAGGAAGTACAAGTCCAGCCCTAGGTTTTATTTCAACCAACCAGTTGAGTGAATGTGATTCTCTATACCCAACTGGTTGGTTGAAACAAAATCTTGGGCTGGATCTGTACTTTCTGAACCTGAACTTTCCACCTCTGTTGTGCATCGCATTGGACAGTAGTATCTGATGCTTTTTTTTTTTTTTAGACTGTTTGCTCCTGGCCCCGTGCCGCAATTTTAGCCAGCCTCTGCTAAACGTAAAGGTTAAAATGAGTGTTTGCGAGAGGTTGATCACCTACGGTTGACTCTGATGTCGGGGCAGAGCGGCGATGTTGAAGGTTCTCATGGTCTTGCGCGCAGGTTCCTGGAGCAGGGCCTGTGTCGCTATGGTGCCCAGTGCACGTCGGCCCACTCCCGCGAGGAGCTGGCCGAGTGGCAGAAGCGCTACGCCTCCCGCCTCATCCGCCTCAAGCAGCAGCAGGACGGCCGCCACTTTGCCGAGAACTACATGGAGGCCCTCATCGAGAAGTGGATGAACTCCCTGTCCCCGGAGAAAGTGGTACGCCCCGGCTGCACCACGCGAACCGGCGGGGGTCAGACCCCCGTTTCCCGCCGCCTTGGGTCGCCGCTTCTGTTTGACCTGTGGCCTCTAGCCGCCAAATCCGACACGCCGACTCGAATCACTGGAATCGAATGAAGACGGAAGTAGGCAGCGTGTAGCTCGTGGGCTGAATGTAGCCTGAGGCGATCGGAGCGAAGACAGGCGAGCGATGTTAAGTAAACAGACGGCCTCTGCTGAATACGCAGAATACCAGGCCGACGGCGATGAGCTCGCAAATCGCCGCTGTGGTCCTCCTAGCGTTTTGGGTTCCGTGGTGGTATGATATTATTATCTGCAGTTCATCAGCCTGTACTCTGCTAAAGTATGTTTTGGATTTCTGTGTTTTACACCGTCCTGTTTGTTTTTGTGTATGTTCCACGTGGCTCCGTGGATAAATAACATCCTTTTTTGTTGTTGTTCTTTAAGTTGAGTGAATATTTGGATGGTGTGAGTGTGGAGCACAGCTCGGATCTCTCGGTGACAGTCACCACCAAGAAGTCGTCTCACTCCTGGATATTCTCCCTCTTCTGCAAGGTGGGGGCCGTGTCTGATCCCAGACTCTCTTTTTCATCTTTCATGTGCATATTACACTCTTGTGCATAGTAGACTAGTGTGGGAAGTTTAGTTCCTTTTATGAGCCAATACATTTTCCTGTTGCTTTCTGATCATGGACTAGCTGCATTTATTAGTTTCGAGAGATTTATGCAAAGAAAAACGGCGGTCAGTTTCACTGAGAGGCTCGGCCAGCCGGTTCGGATGGGTCCTGGAGACGCGGGTCGGCTGAGGGTGCCTGGTTCTGGTGCTGACCGTGGGCGGCATGCTTTGCCCTGTGGTCTCTGGCGCGGGGGGGGGGGGGGGGGGGGGGGGGGGGGGGGGGGGGGGGGGGGGGGGGGGGGGGGGGGGGGGGGGG
>JABFDZ020000097.1:10034661-10045142 GCA_019775955.2 Pollimyrus isidori | reverse complement strand
AACTGTCATAAAACTGCTCATGGGGTATAAGCTTATTCAACTCTACACACACACACGCACACACACACACACAATATATATATATATATATATATATATATATATATATATTGTTACAAAAATAAGTCAAACTACAGTCCATGCCTTACTGCTGCAAAGAAACACTGCTGCATTTCTTACACTAATCAATAGCTCTTAGTAATACTGGAGTAGCACATTCTAAAGAGATTCCTTCCATACCACTATCAGTACCCGAATGGGAAGGAGCACAGGGTTTGTTCTCAGGCATCGTGGATTGGAGGTGCTCTTACCTCCAGGCAAGCTGATGGGGCCACAGCCCTTGCCCATGGCCTCCTCATCCTCAATGTAGATGGTCTTCTTGCAGAGCCTCCAAAGGCCAAAGTGGGCTGCTTCACAGGTGTTGTTGAGCTGCTCGACTCGCGGGCTCAGCACTGCCCAGTGATCTGTCACCACAGCGATGAACATGGCTGAGATACCCACCAGGATGACAAAGAAGGTGAACCTCACCTTGGCCTTCTTGTTCTCAAGCATGGTCAGTGTGAGTTATTTTGCTTGCAGCCCTGAAGTTCCTGGATGCTTTGCAGCTTGAGTATTCTACTCAATGACCAGAGCTCACCCAACGTCTCCTCACTCCAGCTTGCTCTCCGGAAATCTCCAACTCTACTTTGAAAAAAGGCCAGATAACAGCGCCCTAGTTTTCTCTCTCTCTCTCTCTCTCTCTCTCCCTCTCTCTCTCTTTTCCCCTCCCCATTTTGCATTGAGCAACGAAGGCTATGGTTTAGACTACAGCTGTTGAGGTATATCAGGAAAGTTGATGACCATACACACTGTCCAAACTGGTTGGGGATGGGGCGGGGGGTGGTGATTCTATTAATGGTCACAGTGAGTCAAGCTATAAAGCTGCCCACTTATCATGTTACAGCTGGGTGGATGTGCATGTGTCAAGGATTCCCGGAACTCAATAAATTGAAAAAAGAAAATCCCCCCCATATTGTTCTGTAATGTTACTCTTTTATACTCTTTTGAGGATTTCCTTTTTATTTTTAGCGTGATTTTTATTAATAGAATTATGTACTATACCAAGGTAATTTGTAGTAATGCTGCACTCCTCATTCCAGTGTAGAAACTTACATGAGCCTTTTGGTAATTACAGGGTTGGGGTTTGCATAAAATCACTCCCAGTTACAGGACATCAACCTGTAAATACTGAAAAATAATGTTGTCATAATAAATATACAAACCAACAAATAAATTAAGTCTTGAATATTCATGTGCACAGAATTAGTTCATTCAGACCACTTTTTATTACATTAAATCCTTTAATACTTTTGTTGCTTTCTTCTGTCTAGGTGAACTTCACTCCGTGTTCAGTGCAGGACAACTAGCTGTTAAATCTAACTGTAAACTATTTATAAACAGAAATAAACAGTCGCTGTCTTTCTCCTGACAAGCAGGTTAACTGCCGCTTTCATGGAGACGTTTTGTGTATCTTACAACATATCCACCAACCTTCGCTATTGAAAACAGCTCAGTTTTACATTAGGACTTCAGGACATTAAGTTTCTTTAAATCATTTGAGACCCTCCCCCCTCCCCAAACTTGACTAGGAGAAGCGAGAATGGAAAATGGATGGATGGATGCAGCATTTCTCTGCAATGGACTGGCATCCCATGCAGGGCACCACACAGCCTTGTGCGCTATGCTGCCTGTCATAGACTGCAGGCCTCCTGTGAGTCTGACCAGGATAAGTGGCTGGAAGTTGGATCAATGGATGGATGGAAGAAAAAAAACCCAGATGTTAATGATAAATAATTGTGATATAATATTAACTTCTCAGGAATTAGAGCGGTGGTGCAAATAGCTCCACTTTCAAACATAATATTTTCAGTCCTTAATCCAATCTCATGAGCTCTTTACACACATGTAAACATATCTGGGATGTTTCATCCACGTCAAAAAAAAAATTGAATCTTAATCTTATGGGGGATGAAATAGTTTCCAAATGTTGCCAACCGCTGAGAATGTGTTTGGCGCGTGCAGGTCAGAGAGCTGCCACAGACCCTTGGAGCCCCTTGTTCTTCTTATCTGCCACCTTTCTGTCTTCCCATAAAACTCCCAGTATCCGTGCTGTTTCCTACAAACCGTCAGCACTGTCCTCTGACACGTCTATTCCCGCGAAAGTCTCCCCGCGCCCTTCACACAATCAGGGGCAGAGACGCGGCTGCAGCACTGAGAGGCGTGAACCTCCAGGGCGTGCAAGGACCCCCTCCCGTTCGCCGGACAGAGATGAACAGTGTGGCGTCATCGCCGACAGACTGACTGATGCACAGTTCTGCTACAGGTGTTTATATAAGTAGCCTGACACTCTGCAGTCATGATCGTCTTTTCATGGGTGGTGGCCAAAGGATCATAAAAATGCACCAGACATAATGGCCACCGAAATGGAGCTCGACAATCTGGAATCATGACCCTTATCCATGCTCAATATTAAAAACCACCCCCTCTTACTGAAGTGTGCTACATTTCACAGTACTTAATCACACACTAATAACACTTTATCAGTGTTATATAGTGCATGGTTTCATACACAGGCCTGGCTCATGGGTTCAGAGAGTCTGGGATAATTGCATCCATTTGGGTAAAATCTGGGCTGCAAGCTCACAATTTGCTCACTGTGTCTGACTGTCATTGTCATGCACTCAGAAGGGTGCGCTCCCCCCACGATAGTCATTCTTCTGTGCCAATGACCTCAACAGCATCTGTGCCTAACATTCTGAGCCAGCCACGCATCTGCTTTCCAAAGCCGTGACCCTGTCATCTCACTGGTCGACGTGGGTGTCTGCCCAGCATTGTTAAGAGAGCCGCTACAAGCTCTCTAACAATGCTTTGGCCAAGCTTATCTAAGACTTTTGGTCAGATGTGTTCCCTAGAGAACGTAGTGGTGAGTGGGTGTGTTGCAGTATATCAAGTGTTTGGCTACGAGAAAAAAAAAGTCTGAGAGAGGTCAGAGTGTTTGCTACGCAATCTGACTGTTTAAGTCAAGCAATCAAGGGGGCACAGAAAAGAACATAGTGGCTCTCAAATCATTTCAATCAACTTCATCACTTAATTTTTTTCACAGTTTCCATCCTACAGTTAGTATTTTCTCCGAAATAGCTGCTGATCTTGCCAGTGGTAGCTAGAAAAGTCTCTACTGAGCGGGGATTGAGAACAGCTGGATTGATAAATGTACTAGTAATGAAGTCAAACTAATACTTTTGAAATTTGAGCTCCCTGCCACTTTGATGTGTAGTTAGTGAGCAGTTATTTGAAAATGTTGTTATGATTATATTAATTCAATGACATCAGCTGTAGTAACGCTGGTTTATAAACAAGGAGAAAGTACAATTATTACAAAACTAGTCAGCGTGGAATAAAGATTCTTGCCTTAAGGCATCACCTCTGTGCATAATATTGTTTACCTAATTACCTGGGTCTTTCACCTCCCTTCTGTTTGCTTTATCATTTTTAAATATTCACAGTCAAAAGAGAAAAATTATGCACATTTCAGTACAGGAATTATATACCTTTGAGGTGTCTGGAAGATATATTATATTAGAATATTTTCTTTGAAATACGAGAAAATACATTTCAATTCATATATTCCAAATATTAACTTAGTGCTTGAAGGTAACATTAATTGATGTCTAATTTTACACGGAGCCTTACAGATTTCATTGTTTGCTTTTCGTATCTGTGCATTTTTCAGTAACAACGTAATACAAGCTAAACGGAATCACACCCCTAAAGCTGTTTTCAGTGAGGTCACACAGCTGCCTCATAAAATAGGTTTGTCATCCTGCATTCACCACTATATCAACGCCATAGACTGTGAGCGTGGAGTATGTGCCCTACATGATTTGTGTAGATGATCTACAGAATGTCATACACTGGAACTTATTGAAGCTTAACAGACCATTACTTCCCAGGTAGAGAAAAAGCAGAACAAATGACAACGAATTAATGTATTCTGTCATGTTGGATAATAGCCAATACATGCATCCTTATAAGTACTGTTATCTATTTTGAAATTTCATTAGATTTAGACAAATGTATGATTTATGAATTATTTCCGAAGTAAGATGACTTACTTGTTTTAAGCAAATGCACAGGCAGTGTGAGGTGTTTTTCTCTCTAAATTTAGCCACACAATCTTGTTCATTAGTTTTCATGTCATAACAGACCCTTGTAGTACAGCAGCTTGTTTTGAGCATTTATCATAATACTTCCGTGTTAAATTATCACCGATAAAACATCCGATATATGTATCTCATGTATTCTTCTCTGTAATATGGAACTGGTGCACGTGTGAGTGAATGGTGTGTGAGTGTGCCCTGCGATGGGCTAGCCCCACATCCTGAGTTGTTCCGCACCTTGTGCCGTAGCTTCTGGGATAGTCTCCGAACCCCCCCAGAAGGATAAGCAAGTTGGAAAATTGATGGATAGATGGAATATGGAAAGTTCACGATAAAGTGTAAATCAAATATTTGCAGCTACGCTAATTGCTAATATGACTGAAGAAGAAAACAATGACGAATAATTAAAATGACCTGCGGACATAATAGCAACATGTAACATTATACAAGCAGTGTACATATTGCTGTAGATATTGTGAATTTCCTTTATTGTATGATGTCACCCTTTGCAGTACAAGCCTAGGAGTAAATATCCCATAGCAAACTTAAATGTATACAACGATTAATTTTGTTTTTGTAATTAGCTGGTTTTTCAACAAGTACACATAAAGCTACCATTACTTCTACCATTACCAGGAATGCACTCTATGATTTAAATGATCCTTTATTCGCTTTATTTAGTGAGCAGACGAGTCTGTGCATGCATTTACATGTATGTAAGTTTTATTACCTCGCAAGCAGTTTATAGGGTTTGCAAACTATCCCAATGCTTTTGATGTAGCTAATCTTACGTTTACAATGGCTGACTATACGTCTGCTGTAAGATTTCTTGCGTCAGTGTGAGTCAAAAAACGTGTCACGCCGGATGAGTGAGAGTTCGCAACCCTGAGCTACGTCATATTTATTACGTTGGATCTTATCTGTAAATCTTTGTATTGGTCTTTCCTTAAGGTCAGTTTGCCAGCTATTTATTTGGTTTTGTTTTATGCTTAAGTTTTGGGTATTAGCCGCAATACTATTCTATTAACTAAAAAGTAGTTATGTGTGTGAGTGTGTGCAGTGCGACAGACTGGCACCCCATACAGGGTGTCCCCTGTCTTCTGACCAATGCAGTCTGGGGTAGGTTCCAGACTACCCCCTCCCCCCGTGACTATCTATGGGATAAGCAGCTGGAAGATGTATGTTTATGAAGAAGAGTCTTTGGCTAGCATAAGCCTACAGGAACTGGTGTAAATAATGGTATTACCCTGCTACCCCCTGCTATGCCCCTGTATGGCTCATTTTCTTCACATGATGAGGACGCCAGGGACAAACAGGGCCGGGTTTATAGTATGTCAATGTGACTCGTTGTACCATGTCGCACACCTCGCCTCTCTTTCCTTGTCTGCCACAGCAGTGTCAGGAGGCTGTTCTCCGGATCCTTCCCCTGAAGTCATCGTGCGCTGATCAAAGTGATTTCATCATCCTGCTTTCTAAAAGCCAGCGAGAAGCCAGCAATAAAGTCTACCAGCGAGTAATCAGCGCGGCGTTCTTTCCCGAGATGGGAAGTACAAGCGGCATGTCGGGTGGGCTCGTGTAATTGTTGCTGTCGGTTTGTAACGATGTCATATTTATTGGGGACAACAGCTTTGTCTGGGGCTGGCGTGGTGGATGGTGGGGGAGTATGAGCAGGCGTCTCGATCCCAGGCTCTGGCTGACAGGTCGCTCTGTTCTTCACGCAGCCAAGCGTGAGACGGGAGAGTGCGTCTCCGTGCTATGCGCTGCTGGTCACGTGATCCCTGTGGTCACATGATGCCTATCAGGAAAGCCTCTCCTAGGATCAATGGTAACTCAACCACAACAGAGCGACATGAGATCCATTATCTTAACATGCACTCAAACCTTTTACAGTGATACAAAGAACAACCTGTCTTTTGTGTACTATTGAGTAGCATGGGGGGAATAGAAGGACATCTCAGTGATAAGGGCTTCCTGTCCATATGTGTCTTTCATTCTTATGTAGTTAAGAATTACATTTAAGATCTTCAAACTGACCAATCCGACTCTTTCCCCCAGAGTCCCCCACAACCTTAACTTTAAGCTTGTTGCTGTGAATATGCAATAATTGTTACCTTTAGACAAAAAACTGACATGAACTGGTGGAATGACCTGGCATCTCATCCATGGTGTTTCCTGCCTGGTAGATGGATGGATGGATGACCTTGATCAGACCAAGTACCTGCTTGTTTAGGCAGTGTCAGTGTTAGGCTGTTCATTCTTACTTAATGGATGTTTACACAGTCTTGTAGAGAAAGTGCCTTTGAATAGCACTATGGCTAATCCCTACTATTCTGCATTTAATTTAATGAAAATTAGAATTAAGAATCAAGCTGAAAAGGCTCCTCACATAATGATAGCTGTGACATTTATTCATAGAGTGAAGTAATCATTTATTCTGGGATTACCATTAGAGCCTTTCAGGATCACAAAACTCCACGAGTCCCCAATTCATCATCTAGGTATAGTACTGATACCTCAAAGGAAATCTTCCCCATCAAGACCTGACCTGAAGAGTCCTGTCTCATATATTTCTTAATAAAGTTGTATTATTATTATTATTATTCTTATACGGGTAAATATCTTATTACAGTGGTATCTCGGCTCTCAAACTTAATCCATTAGACCATCATTTTTTATACCTGAAAATGAATATTTATTAAAAAAAAATTCTTGTGTTTTCCACTAGCAGCGGGCCCAAGGACCAAGGTATAAAAAAATGATGGCCTTACGGACTCCAGATCGAATCCTAAAAAGTTCGAGTTATGATCGAATTTTTCCCAATAAAAATAATTGATAACTAATTAATTGGTTCCCGGCCCCCTGAAATTACACCTAAATATGTTCTTTTTAGCACTAAGTGGAAAACACAATAAAAAAGTGTAAAACACAAGAAAAAAATAAAAATAAATATTCATTTTCAGCTTGTCCTCGAGCCCGGTGCTCGGGAAAACCTCAAATTACAATATTTTTTTTTATTATTATTATTTTTATGCCGGCCGACGCCTTAAAATTTCCCCCAAGAGGTTTATTTTTTTCCAACCGCCGCTCACTTATTTTCTTGAACTTTCTAAAATAAATTTCTACCATCTGATATGATTCTAATTGGCTC
The DNA here is from genome assembly GCA_019775955.2 of Pollimyrus isidori. NCBI lineage: Eukaryota > Metazoa > Chordata > Actinopteri > Osteoglossiformes > Mormyridae > Pollimyrus > Pollimyrus isidori. The sequence goes on along the minus strand of JABFDZ020000097.1, from coordinate 10,037,798 downwards.
TTAAGGCTGATACCGGCTTTCTTTAACCAATCACAATTGTCCTTTTTATCAGCGCTTCGTATTGCGCAGTGATCAGCATGACGATGGCGGCATGGATTGTCGTCGTGCATCATTTGCAAGCAAAAACCTCAGCAATGCTGAGTCCGATTTGGACTGTGCGACAGAGCATGTGAGCGAGGAGTGGAGCGGGCGGAATTTGGTCAGAGCGCGGAGTGGTTTTTTAATTAAGGCTGGAGCGGTCGCTCTGTCTCGCTTCAATTTCGCTCCGATACCGCTCACACTACGATTCTGAGGATTCTACCTAGAATTCATCTGTACAATTATCAAGACTGTTACACAAATTGGCCGAGATAGAATTTGCACAGTATTCCACAAAGGAAACTGATAAATCATACAAATGTACTATCTTATCAAACGTATAGGTGACAATAATGTAGAGCAAGAACAATTATTTGTGTTAAACTGTTTCATTGAGTAAATATTCACTTTGGAATCACTTTTCTCAGAAAAATGATTGTGCTACACGAACAGGCAGAAGCCAGAACAAAACGTGAGCAGGTTTTATATGGTTGTAGTAGCCTATATCAAGTCTACAAAGTAAATTAAAGTATAAAAGCCTATAAAGTAAAAATTGGTGATCAAATAAATTAGTTTTGTCATTCAGAGTAGGTCTAATATAATTTTTTGAATTTCACGTAACGCTGTCAGTGAATTTTTATTTTATAGAGATGCAGGAGCAGCAGCATAAACAGAAAAAACTGAGGAATTTAAAACGTGGATGTTTAGCCTGTATATTCTTTAGGCTATTCCTTTATTTTTAAGTCTATTTTTTGTGTGGAATGCCATTGCCAAACTTGTCCGTTGTTGCCTATATGTTGTTTAAAAATAAATATTTTCTGTTCTGAGTGGCAATGTTGCAGATGCTCATATTTGTTTATGATATAAGGCTTCGGTTTAAGGTGACATTTGTTAGGCATGCAGACTATCTGTCCCTCTTTTAATTAAATTGGAGCGAGCGTGGAGTGAGAGGAAATTTTAGTGGAGCGAAGAGCAGTGTTGAGTGAAGCGGAGGAGCGGAAATTCTCACCGCTCCACTCCGCTTACATGCTCTGCTGTGCGACCATTGGTGATGTTATTGGTAAAGCCGGAGAAGAGAAGTCATGCCAGTTGTACCCAATACAGTATCAAGCTTATATGGGTCGAAAACTGAGGATTGTTCTTTCCCGGCCCCGTCCTCATCAATGACATTAATTACTGCAGAGACGCATGTGGAGGTGCTTGTTTCGTTTGGACTATGGTATGTCCACGAGTGGCATCATAGGCCTGCAGAGGAGAACGTTCCCCCTTCCACGAGTCGATCGGCTATGGACGTTCTTATGGTCGCATCGCGCAATTATAACCATTTGCCTCCATGTAGGTAGGTAGCTTATACTTTGGTACTGGGGACATTTGTCACACTATAGTTTTTTTCAGTAAAAAAAAAAATATTTTCCAAAAAAATATTTATTTTTTTTCCCTCCTCCTCTCTGAAAGTAAGCCATAAGCTGTCCGAGGAAATGAAAAATTAAATTTTATTTTTATTTCGCTCATTTTATTTATCTAAAAAGCCAGAGGACCAAGGTATAAAAAAATGATGGCCTTACCCTCTCCAAAGCAAACCTTTCCACGTGCGTGACAATGGTGCTCAGATAAGAGCGGGCCCTCACAAATCTCCGATGCGGCCTCGGACCTGCATCACCGCTACAGCAACATCAATAAGACATGCTCTGTTGTCTGTTCGAGAGCAATAACTTTTCTCCAGACACAATACACTACTCTGGTAACATGTAATGCTTTTATGGTGGGTGACTTAGGTAGAAAAAAATTAACATATATCTTCATTCTTCATAAATAAATGTATTTATGTTCATTCTGAAACTGAATCTAAACTTTTACTTTATTATATTAATCATCATCACCATCATCATATATAAGGCAATTAGTGTACTGTATACATGTGTGCACATATATATTTATATGCTGTGTTTATGGATGTTATATACGGCATCCTAGAAGACATTCATTGACTCTCCTCTGGCTCCCTCTATATGCCCCTGATCATGCTTATTCGAAAGTCAATCAACATTTATATTGCAGATGTCAGGCAGCTTGCTATGATGTCATCACATGACATAAGGTTGCTCTGTTGACTTGCAAGATGTTTCACCAGAGACAGGAGCCTTTTTTCTCCAGACAGAGAAATAAGTGTGCAGGAGGAGATGAGAAAGAGCATGAAGATGCGAGCGCTGTATGAAGGGAACAAGGGTGCCGCTAAAATGCTGCCAGGCAGCCTGTCAGGGCAGTTGGTGCCGGTTTGTGACTGTCCACATTTTGCCTGGCCACAGGTCTGACATACTGGCAAGAGTACGCAGCACCACCCTTTATAACTAAAATATGCCATAACTTAGTCAAATGAAAACACTAGGCTTTCTAACAGGGGATAAATTTCAGCTTGGAAGCCGAAAAGAGGAGGAGCTGCGTTTCAGCAATTAAAGGTGCAACACAGCAGGTGGTGCTGATTTAGCAACAGGATCTATCACCGTAAGCAATGACAGGGAGATTCAGCCTTGTTTATATGTCTTACCTGACCTACAGCATGCTGCTCAGATATAAGACATACAACCAAGGAGACCTTAAATATTGAATATTGAGATATAGAATATAATGCCAACCTAAGACACTGCAAGCACCAAATTCTTGCAGGACTTAGTTACATCTGGCACCATTTTCCCTTTTTGGGGATTTTCTTGGCACGTGACCGTGGCCCCCATGGCATAGAGCACGTGACCGCGGCCCCCATGACATAGAGCACGCAACCGCGGCCCCCATGGCATAGAGCACGTGACCGCGGCCCCCATGACATAGAGCACGCAACCACGGCCCCCATGACATAGAGCACGCGACCGCGGCCCCCATGGCATACAGCAGCGTGGACAGTGAGAGACGCCACAGGACGACTTACCCCGCGCTTGAGACTTCGGAAACAGTGCATTTTGGGTTTGGAGGTCATGAACTCGTTGAGGCGATGTGAGAGGAGCTCCTTGTGCTGCTTGGGAGACTGGGGGCCGTTGGGGACAGCAGAGGGGCAGGGTGAGGCA
>JABFDZ020000097.1:9999161-10017240 GCA_019775955.2 Pollimyrus isidori | reverse complement strand
GGCAGCAGAGGCGAAGCCAGACATTCAGCGCACAGCTGCCCAGTCACAGCACAGGGCAGCAGAGGCGAAGCCAGACATTCAGCGCACAGGACAGCAGAGGCTAAGCCGAACATCCAGCGCACAGCCGCCCAGTCACAACACAGGGCAGCAGAGGCGAAGCCAGACATTCAGCGCACAGGGCAGCAGGGGCTGAGCCGGACATCCAGCGCACAGCCGCCCAGTCACAGCACAGGGCAGCAGAGGCGAAGCCAGACATTCAGCGCACAGGGCAGCAGCGGCTAAGCCGGACAGTCACGGCACAGGGCAGCGGGAATTAAGCTGGACAGTCACGGCACAGGACAGCAGATGCTAAGCCGGACAGTCACGGCACAGGGCAGCGGGAATTAAGCCGGACATTCAAGGCACAGAGCAGCAGCGGCTAAGCCGGACATTCACAGCACAGGGCAGCAGAGACTATGTCGCCCAGTCATGGCACAGCAACATCCTGCTCACAGAAAAAGTTCAGGCATGTGCTGCACACTTATTGTCATTCCCCATCAGTGCTGAGCGGCAACGGAAGTCGGAACGGAAGCTAATTAGAACATCCGTGGCCTTTCTGCTGCCGCACCCTACTGACAGACTAGCATGCCCAGGTCAGCCGGAATCGGCATGTGCGTGTGTGACTGTGCATGTCCGGGGGTGTGCTTTGATAACACAAACAGAGACAAACTGCTGCCCTTTTGCAGAACTCAAGTGAAATCACACTTCCCCTGGCCATGGCGACGTTTTCTGTCCTCCTCGCGTATTTGGCATAAAGGCAGAATTTTTCCCCAGTTGCGCCAAAGACCTTAACTAACACACTGCGGGCGTCACAGCTGTGACAATGTCTGCAACAATATGGACCGGAAATGATTTCCTTTGTGCGCATCCAAGCACATTGTTTTCAGATCTTAATAAGCTAATGAACCAAAACATGCGATCGCATTGGGCAAGCTCCACTGAAAATGCACAAAGGGCTGTAATATAAAGTTGCAGAAAAAAAACGACATGTTCACGTTTGCAGTCTGTTTTATACCCGGGCCAGACTGATATATTGTGTCACATTTAAACACACATACCGAATCCCCCTCCCCCCCTCCTTTCATGATATCATGCGTAACATGGGTTTATTCCAAGCTAAGTTCAGCATTCTCAAGCAGCACGGTTCCAATCAGCCTGGCCAACCCAGCTGCATGCTGAAAATTTTGGGACCTGCAACTGGAATTCTGCTCACAATTTGCACCGGAGTTAAGGGCATCTTGTGCTTTTTCTTGCGCAGTTGGAGCAGGTCACCTCTCGTTCCCGTGGATACAAGACCTTAGTGACGCGTCTCTCAGTGTTGAGGCCTCTGGTAAGGGGTGCTTCAAACCCTCCTGTTGCTGATGGTATAGCCTGCCAATGTGCTAAATTAAACCATATTTTCGCACCAACTGTTACTCAGCCTTAAAAGGAGTCACTCGACTAACACTGATGTCTTGTGAGTAAAAACGTTAATGGCTAGCTAAAAAGCCAACTTTCCTTCACAGCTTCTATAACTCTAGAAAGAAACCTGGTGATTTTGGGCACTGAATTCAAAGGACAATATACTTCCTGTTCGGTCACATATGTCCTTCCAAGACTTCTAATTCAGCTGCTTAAAAGAATGCTTTGTATGAACAATATACCATGTTTTACATTTTATCCTTTTATACAGTCGATAAAATCCACTGAAATGAAAAGCAATACATTTCCCGCAAATGCTTTCTTGTTTATAGGCAAACCATGGATTCCCATGTTTATGAAAAGTAAATGTTTATAAAAAGTAGCTCTTTTGATACATTGGACAATCCAAAAATCTAACAAATACGTCACAAAAACCAACTGCTTCTCAAGCAGGAGAAATGGGAAGCGTCCATTTTAACCACTGCAGTAATTATTTTAAGTGTCCTAGTCTTTGTGGCAATTGTCTTCACTTTATGAAGCCATTAGCGTGATGTTGAACTTGGAAGTATTTTTATCGACAGTGTTTATTTTTATACTTTAGCTAGGCTGCACTCCAGGTGTCAAGAACACCAATGAGTGATGACAGTCTATCAATTCACTGTGATTTCAAGGGACATTTCTAGGAAATAAACACTGTAAACGTGAGGTTGTCTACCTCACCAAGCGGAACTTGCTATGATTCACATCACACAGTCCATGTGGTTCAGGGCGTGAACAGAGCCCGCGCGCCCATCCACCCACCCACCCAACCATCCATCCATCCCTCGAGGAAGGTGTAGCGATTTTCAGCAGTTTGTTGCTATTGCCTGTTTACATGAAAACCCAGTGAGCGTCCACAGCGTTTTAGACGCCGACATAGGTGTATTAATTTAACGCCAGGTAGTTTCTTTAAACCGTATTTCTACATGTCGTATTTCTATGCATCGGTAATTACAGTTTTACTTCTTGTCGCTGGAATAACACAATGTTAGAAAGAGGGCCACGTCAGGTCATTATAATTCCGGCTGTCTGAGTCCAGCACAGACGCACGTTAGAAAGGCGAGCCTGTGGACGGCATATACTCATTGTTCCCGAAAAACTCAGGGCTTCCTTTTCTACGATTTTTCCAGTTACCATAACCACAAATTAATTTATTGCACTCGGAGCGATATGGACGTGACAGTAACAATCTATCTAAAAACCACGAAGAACAATATTACCCAAAAATCAAGCAGTACACTGTACTTGTTTAACAATTATTTAACGAAATCCTCGCCCTCGCCAAAAATGAGCCGCTCAAAGCTGCCTATTTCCACTGAAACTTATGCTACCGTAACGTTTAAGGAGTAAAACACAATGCATAACAGAAATAAAGAAGTCAGGCACCTTTTCGTCAATTTCATTAATCCATTTATCTCCAGCATTCTGTTAAAATAAAGCATAATAATAAACAATAATAATAATAATGTAGGTGACAGATGGAGACCATATAAATATGAATCTTTTTGGTATTGATTATTCGACGTAAAACACATGCATCCAGCATCATTTGTTTGATCCTTCAGTGTAGCTACAGTACAGTGTACCTGCCTTGGTGTCTTGGGTGAAGCTCATATGCAACACAGAACAAAGACAATGTCCGCTACGGTAAAACACTAAGAAAACGCGCACCTCACACCTTCATGCTAATAGCAGTTGCAGTTATCGTTTCAACGATTAGAAAAATTGCAAAGATCTTGTGCAGAACTGCACTGTTTGAACATTTATTGTTTCCATAGCGATTTCAAAAATTGTAGTTGCCAAGCAACAACATCAAATAGGTTACAATAAAGAGCTGAATGAAGGCGACTTTGTGAAGTCTGTGATAGCCGAGCTTTAGAAAATTTTAATAAAATGAGACTTGACGCATGAGCGTATGACATTTTGTAAAGGGTATTTTGGTCAATAACAGCAGAAATACCCTCCCGGGGGAGTAGCATTATAAGTTGTAATCCATAGTACTAACTACTGTATGCACTTTGCGCAAATAAATACGAAATGCAGCCTTTCTCGTGGTGTACTGCACGCCATTCGCCATTGTACATGGCTATAGTTCTTTCCAGATAGGTTTCTTGGTTTACTTGTTTGCCATCGTTTCAGTTGGATAGACTCACTCAAGTATAATGCTTCTTGCCGTTAACTTTTGCTTCTCACGGAGCTTTTCGAAGTAAGCCGCAACACAGGTTTTTTCACCCCTTTTCTTTACTGTCTTTTCATTGTCCCATCCAGCATATAATAAGAGCAACAATACACTGATGCTGTTTCAGCTGGAGATACACAACACTTTAGTACACAAGGTTCATAATACTGATCATTTATAAATGTTATACGTCATACACTGGTCTCCTATGTCTAGATCAGTCTGTTTTAAATATGGTGCCTTTCAGGTAAGCTGGCAGTTAGTTTTCTTGTCATTTATGCACTTTTGCAACAATTTTTGCATCTATACTGGCTGGTCGTTATCGGGAAAAAAATGCAAAGAAAGAAAGAACGAAAGAAATCCAGCATTTACCTTCAATACAGCAGATCCTCCAGAGTCCGGAGTGCGTGAGATCGCCTTTAGTTTTCTTCGGTTGGGCTTGGGTCTCGTCCGTCGTGGTATTGGTGGCGTTACATATATACGCCCGTGAATAAAGCCAGTAGTCCGTGCCAATAGCGATGGTCATAAGGCTGAATGCTGCAAAAGCTCCCACAGTGGTGAGCAGCATCTGAACCCCACGTTCACACCACGCCATGGCGCCTCATAATAATCCCCGCCTGGTCTAGACACTAAAACTCATCGCCCGTATCTCCTATCCCTAGTTACTGACAAGACCCTTCTAACATGGCTTTATCGTCCTGGGTTTAAAAAAAAAAACAATTAAAATATCATCACTTGTTTTGCATGGTATAAACTTTCAGATTCTGCTAGGTTCGCCCAGTGCAGATGCGGGGCGGCTCAGTCCCCTGCGCTCTTGGAAGCACTTTGGCGCATATTTCTGCGCGTCCGCTTCCTTGATTGACCATTTATTGAGATGTCCACTTATCTCCAGCAAGCCCAGATCAGCTTTCACAAACTCTGACGGTTTGATTCAGAAAGCGTTTCGACAGCCTCCACCCAAACCCCACCTTCACCGCGACCGACCAATGGGACACAAGCATGTAAATATCTGGAAGGAAATAAAACAAACGCGCTGGAAGGGAGGATGCTGGAAACTCGCGGAGATGGGGCTCAGTAGTGCGCGATAGCTACAGAAGGTATGTCTTTTGTGGATTTTTAGTATCAACTGGGCTATCGCAAAAATCGACAACAAAACGCGCTTTTCAGCAAAATTACTCTCTTGAAATACTCTTAAAGTTATACTTGAATACGTTTGCATTGATTCCGTTGCTCGTTTTCTACCAACACGATTGAAGTTAACCATCACTCAAGTTAAACAAGCTGTCTAGTATGTCTAAATGGATTGTCTGTTTATACTTAAGACATTTTAAGCTGCGCCAGATCACTGAAACACTAAGAATATTTAGAAACATTCACTATAAATAATATATGCAAAGTGTAGGCTATTCATGTACAACAATATGATATGCTCCGAGGTACACGTATTAACACTTTATAGATTAATACTGTGTGCATGCTTCATAGAATTAGTTTCTCTGCTTCAGAATGCACATCTTTTCGTTATAACAACATTTCGTTATAAGTCATTATATAGCTTATACTTGTGTGTTGTAATGTAATGTGTGTGCATTCATAAAGTGTCCTCTAGGAACAGTGCGCAGGGAATGTACGGTTTTCTACGGCTATGGATTAAGACTTCCTTGCACCCAGAGGAAAAAAAAACAGATGCTGAAATGCAGCTCCATTCAATATTAAAATACATTTTAATTACAACAGCACCTCTGAAAATTATTAATCTATAATATTAAAAATAACGTACGAGTTGAACTTCAAAAACACATTATAAGGTAGGCAATTAGTAAAATAACTCATTGCTCCAGATTTAACAACAAAATAATAACACAAAAAGCCATTTGCTTTACGAAAATGTATGTTTTCCAATATTCTTATGGCTATGATTATTACTCTGTTTTCATAGATAGAATCATCTTTTCAGGCATTTGGGAGTATAAGAACTACTCATAGACCCATCATTGCATATTGTGCATCTCATTTCTCAAGAATAGACCCTGGAATTGTTATCTGCCAGCATGAATCATACAGGATGGGCTAAACCAGGAGTGCCTAGAAGGCTCAACTCTGCATCATTTGTAAATCATTTGAGTAGGAGTTTATAGACTTGTTAATTACCATTAATTACTTTTAGCATTCACCAGTACTCGATTTGCATTGTTTTCTTTGAAAATGCATTGGTTTTGTATATCATTCTTTCCATGACTGTCATTTAAATGGGGATTTGAAAAGTCCCACTGTCCTCTATTTGTCTAATCATCCATATCCTGTTATGATAGAGATTCTGGGCCCCATGAAAGCATATGGGCCCCCAGCCCAGAACAATCATATTATGCTACAGATTTTAGGGCCTCGGTTAATCAGCTATGAATTCACACACACACACACACACACACGCACACACACACACACACACACACACACACACACACAGTTTTGTATTCATATACATATTTATGGGGAAGTCCATTCATTCCTAATCCCAACATGACAACGTTGTGACGTTGTGGAGAAATCTAGTCCCAACAATGTAACATATACATAACCCGCCCCCCTCCCCTCTGTTGTTATTACATACATTTTATATGATCAAAATGTAGGTTTAACCAAATTGTTATGTATGAATTCATAAAAACTTGTGCAAATCTTAGAACACACATAATGTTCTTTGTTTTTCCTTTTTATGTTGAACGGCTTCAGTTTTTTTTTATAGAAAAGGCAGAATGAGTTCATTTAGGCAATTAATAATTAAAATCTTAAATGCAGAATGCAAAGCAACACATGCACTGGGTCCCCAGGGCTATGACATCGGCCCCTGGTCTAAAAGGGTTTTGTTGTCATGGCGATTAAGGGGAGTAAGCAAAAACTACCTAGAGGAGAGAAGCCCCATGGGACAAGAAATTTCATTAAAAATTAGGCACATTTAACAGTGAGGAATAGGGACCCTCTGACTGACAGACAAGCAGGAGGCGTCTTTGTCTAACGCACCTCATTCTGGTTACTGTTTCCACAAGGTGCACCTATGCGCAATAAAAATTAACAAGATGCTCAGCACCAGGTGTCCAGTCATAGTCTTCAGAGATTGATGTTCACAACAGTGATTATTTGCGCACTTTTTCCCCCTCCTGGGAACATAATGGTACACAAACATTTTTAAAGAGAGAATATTAGCGGCCTCATTTACCAAAGGGTATTAAAAACCGCATGTCAAAGGATGCTTTCAGCAGCTGGCTCTTTGGTCAATATAAAATGGTTGTTCCAGTATTTGCGCGACTGAAATGAATCAAAATTGGATCCAGCAGGTTTCATAGTGTTTTTTTATTTTTTTAATTCTGAGATCTCATTTTTTGCACAAGAATAAAGCCAATTGAGAATTACATATTAAATGAATGCCAAACCATTTTAGTTCAAAATAATTATTAAATGGGTGATCGATTCTTTTTTGATCAGATCTGTAATGTTAACATCTTACAGTGGTCAAGACACCATGTCTATTTATCAGTACAGTCCATCCTCACTTCCTGCCTCTAAGTAAGCACATTTGTCTTATGCTCTTTTGTATTTTTTCACAATTCCTCATTTACATTAGATGTGACCCACAGGTTACATATATAAATACATAAACAGCTCTGATCTTCAGTGGTATTTTAGCGTTTGGCCTGTTTGTCAACAGGAAACATGTCGCCCCCCTTTTTTTTCCAAAAGGTACAAAAGAAAATCCAGTTTTTTTTTTAAACTCGTTTTAGATACATTACGGCAATGAAATTATCACAGATATTGGGTACCTGAGCGTTCCTCACCACTGAATATTTAGGGGAAGTAGACAGTCACTTTTTAATATAGGATGCGATGCGATGTTGCAACGTCTGGTGCCGTTTTATCCATCAATGGGCACCACCCACTAAATCGGGGCCACCCATAAGGCGGGGAAAGAGGAAGACTTTCAGGGGCCCGGAGACTAGGGGGAGCCATGAGTATGAGCATGGACAATGGGAGCTTTGGTTTGAAAGGGGGGGGGGGGGCGGTGGATTCAATAAAAATTTTCAGGGACCCTGCCGTGTCTTTGTGTGTCCTACAGCAATGTACTGGTCTTTATTTCACTGTCCAATGTAGCGATACAATGCAACATTCTGGGGGGTTTTAATTCAGCCGGCCACTCCCCACCAGCAGCATGTGAATAGAGATGAAGTATCACTAATGAATTTCACACTGAATGACATGGGGGGCGCTCACACTGAGAACGAGCCCCAGATGGAAGAGAAGGGCAGCATTTATGCGGCACGTAGGGAGCTTTCCTGGAAATTACAGAATGCGTCACGGGTCCTCATTCCGGCTCATTAACAGAGGTAAATTTATTACAAAGTAAAACATCAGCACCTGAAATCGCAGCACCGGCTCCTCTTTCGCATTTCATTATTTTTTAGGGTGCAGTTCATCACACGAAGCTGGGGCGGTGTCTCATCTGTCCTGTATCTGCACCCCGATTTAAGGCTACACAACCGCACTGACACGTAAAAGGCAATTAATGTGTCCTCTGACGGGAAATGTTTAGCCAGTGATGTCCTCTGATGGGAAATGTTTAGCCAGTGATGTACTACTGACGGGAAATGTTTAGCCAGCGATGTCCTCTGACGGGAAATGTTTAGCCAGTGATGTACTACTGACTGCTTTAGGTCCTTGTGTCTGGCACCCGACTGGGATTTCTCAGGGTGTAGGATTCCAGGGGTCTGACAACAGGGGGTGTAATTGAGTCCTATTGGCTCTGCGTGATGTTGAGCAGGCGCTGCACGTAACTGCTCATGTGCTCGATTGTACAAGACCTGTCAGCACAAGTGACCAGCTGCAAAGTCCTGCCCAAAGCCATATGGAACACAGGACAGGTTCTGAACAGGGAAGCCGCAGGGTGATGTGTCACTCAGACACAATTAGGGCCGTGCTGCTTCTCCACTCCATCTCATCGTATCTTTCGTAGACGTGAACTTGGAAGCCCCATGGTATTCCATCACATAGAAGACAAATGCTGTGTAACTTGAAAGGTGCGACTCCTGTCCAAAATTCCCTGGCACACAGTTGCACCTGGATATGCGACATTTGATATCCATCCATTTCTCTTCTATAATATCCAATATGGGATCCATTACAGCCTGGAACCTACCCAGTAAGCACAGGACAAGACAACGGACACCCTGGATTAGATGTTTGTGGAAACATGCAAGATGTCCAAATGCAGGTTAGGAATAAATCAATGGCTTTGTACAGAAGGACATTCGGAATCACGCGCAAAAGAAAGAGGTTTGATTCTTGAAGACTAGCCCCACAGTTATAGGATGTCCCCTGTCTGTGCCCCAGGCATGAAGGCAGTCAGTTCTGGGTCTGAGGTATGAAATGTTATCCCCACTGAGCCCCTCTTTCCAGCCGGCGAGCTGCCGTATGCTGTGCTCGCCCGCATCCGGATCGGCAGTTTGTGTTTTACGCGAGACCCTACCTGCTTCGCTCATTTGCACGTTTTCGTGAACTTATCCACCCTATTGGTGTTTCTAAGAAGCCAGGCCTTCGGAGCAGAATGCTGATGGGCCTCCTCTCTCTGGGAAAACAGGCAGAAGGGCCTTTTCTTCAGGATATAAGCAGCAGCGCTCTGCCCGGGAATGCTGGAAATATTCTCATGCAGAGAGAACCCCTCAGGCTCGCTGCGGCTCTCTCTAGTTAAACATTTCCCTTGCACAGTTTCTGATTATAGTGATTAAATGAAGCAATTCAGTGATGCAAAGAGCTTACAGTGAGATTTTTTCACGTCTATTATCTAATATCACGTCTGTTATCTAATAACAGATATTGCATTGCTCTACACATGCTCTTCTAGCAAGGGGTTACTACACAACCGCATATCAGAGTAGGGTCCCCTTTCCGAAGGCTCTGCATGCAGAAGGTTAGACGAAGGTCAAGTTGAGCTCTTGTTTCACATGTTTTGTCCTCAGCCTGAACACTTTCTGTCTGACACCTGGTACTCTGGTTTTAGTCCATTACAGTCCTCCCCCACATATTCCCAGACAAGGCTGTTGCATAGAATCTACAGAATCCAGCACATAAATGTGTTCATTCATGATAGGCTGTCTAGGAATGTTTTTCTCTTCGGAGCTGCTAGAAGCAGCTCACACTTGTCCTGGGGCTTGATGAACAAGAGGGATATTCTCACTCAGCCCCCTGCTTGTGGGAGTTTTACTCAAACAAAAATGTTCTGAGGGCAGAATGAAAAATGATTGGTTCAGAGAAGTTACCAATCAGATTGTAGAAGAGGTAGGTCTAAGCAACTATAGGAGGCAGGACCAAGACATCTGATTGGCTGGTCACACCTCCTCTAGCTGCTTGGACCCACCTTCTCTACAATCTGATTGCTTCGGAAAGATAACCAATCATTTTTTTTGCTCTGCCCTTAAGACATTTTTGTGTATGTAAAACTCCCAGGAATCAGCCCCTGAATACCATAGACTAAAACAGGCTTTAGAAATGTAGCCAGACATGTATCTGCCACTGCTGTTGCCCTTTAATTAGCAATGCTGAGGCACAATGTTTGCGTGAGCCCCTTACAGGTCCACTGAAGCCATTTGATTCAGCAGTGACTCCTGGCCACAGATCATATTGCACTGACAGCCCCTCACAGCAGCATAAGAGTCTTATTCAGTGCCGCAAAGCGTATCTCAGGCATCAAGATGCAGGGACCTTACTGAGGGGCTGCTGCTGACATAATTAAACCAAATACCCTTTGACTTTTATTCTGGCACCCTGAAAGGTGTCTCCCCCAGTGTCACTTCCTGGATATCAGCAGCCCTGCCTGCGCACTGGTGCATCTTTTGGTGTGATGAAATCTATAATATTCATGTAGCCACATTAGGACTTTCAACCTAGACATGTGAAGATGCTTTATGACGTATCAAGTGACAGAAAAATTTGCCTAGAGGAAAATTAGAAGATATATTCAGGGAAGAAAATGTTTCATAATGATTTAACCAAGCAGGAGTAAACAAGCCACTGCCTGCCGGTGTAGAAAGTGGGAACGGTGAAAAATACAGATATACCCTGATGCTGGAGGAGATAAGCCTGTCTAGACAGCGCTTTGAGCCTTCTGGAGGGTTGAAATAAAAGATACACCAAACATGACATTGACCCAACATCATGGACTAGTCTGGCTCTGATGATGGCATACACACAGCAAGACTCTCCTGTGACACCCCCTGAAACCATGGAAAGCCAAGAACTTCTGATGTTCAGCCACAGTCAGACGGTGTTCAGCACAGGCTGTTTAAGAGCTGACAGCCGCATGCTGAATCTGAACACGCGTGTTCGGTTCTGATGGGTTTCAGCTGAGGAGGGTAGATCACTCACACTGGACCCAAATTGTTACTGGGGCTTTAGCTGAGAAATTCTGAACAGGACTTAGTGTCACTTGATAAGGGGAAACCAGACAAACCTTGTTGCACTGGGTTAGGGAATAAGTTCTAACACTCTTGACTGGGAAACTAGGAGACACACCAGTTTATTACAGAACACAGCAGTTCATGCACCCAATAAGAATGAGGTTTGTGTGTAATTACTAATTCTGATAAATATTTCTATAACTAACAAAGAGGTAGGGTGTTGCTCAGTGGGTTACAATACTATGTGATAAAAAGGTTGCAGGTTCAAATCCCCAGAGAGGTGAGTGATTCCACCTATGAACTGACTGGGCCTCCAGGGCCTCCAGTTGTTCTAGGAACCATCTAACCCTGCTTTCTCTGCCTTTCCTCTCAAAGGAATGCATAAAGTCACATTTAAGCCAAGAAACTATAGACAGGCTTGCATCTCGGTTGGTCTTCATACCGACCCTAACTCCCTGTCAGTCAGTGGTCACGTGTGCCTGGGGAAATAGACGCTTCAGGCTGGACTGTGATTGGAATGGGCTTTGTTGACTCACATGGCTCCTTACTCGGGCAGGGGGAGGTTATGTGGACAAAAAAAGAGGAGTGGGCTGATCCGGGCCGGTGCCAGCTTCACATTCCCCAGAGCTCCTGCACCACGCCACTCCCAGTACCGAGGAGCCCTCCGCTGTAACCTGAGCTCACGTAGGAGCCCTGAAGGACGTGCGGTGCAGCTACAAGTGGCAAATTAACAACCAGGGCTGGGTTAGCAGCCTGTGGAAGCGACAGGACTGCTGAAACATGGCAAATAGGTGGTAAAGTGCCGGCTCAAATGGAGGTGGAGCTGGAAGGTGGCAGATTCCCACAGCTTGAGAGGTGTACTATTACCCTTAAGCAACAAACCTGAACTGCAGCGGCAGACATCCAGGGGCCCAAGGCAACTAATACAGTAAATTAGTTAAGTCTATTTGGAGGAAAGCATCTGTAGCTAAATGAATAAATGACGAATGGTGAACCAGATGCCTGTCGTTACTTTGTAGCATTTTCCGCAAATGAGCGTTTAAGTGTATCAAACACAAGTCGCGCTTGTCATGTCCTCCTAACGATAATAATTGATCACTTTTAAATATGCGTGACACAGGGGGCTCATGTAATCTATAACTACTGCAACGCTGTGCTGATTGATACTAAAATATCTATTCCGATATTGACGGTTTCATTTTAAGAATGAATTTTAACATTAAAATACAGATTTTTAACCTGGTCATTTAAATGTTTATATTGTTATAAGAAGCAGGACATGAGCTACTACTTGGGCCATAAGGAGGAAGGGGTGGAATTTCAGGGGCTCACCGGCACATCCCTCCAACACCTCCCATTTTTACTGTCATGCAGGGTTGGGCAGGCATCAAATATCTGTATCCAGATCAGTTTCGGCGATACCAAGTCAGGCATTGCAAACAGCTGAGTGCTCATATCATATCCACCATTTTACCTGCAAAACATTACAGAATGCATACATCCATTCATTTTCTATATCCCTTATCTAGCACTAGGTCAGCGTCAGCCAGGGAACACTCTGGATGGGATGCCAGTTCATAACAGGACAGAGAATTGCCAATTTTTTGTCAATTTTCATTTGTAATCCAATTAGCTATAACGGAAAGAATTTTACATTTGTTTTTATTTCAGTTAATTTTGGAAACAATATTGATAATTTAGTTTAGTTGTTGATGTCATTTTATTTCAGTTTATTAAAATGTTTTTTTATTAAAAAGTTTTCATTAAGGATAATAACACAGGTTTACAGATGCCAATTTCCAGGGGCGCTGCTAGGGATTTGGGGCCCAATGAAAGCATATTATACTGGGCTGCCACCCAGACTAATCCAATTATTTTCCACATTTTTTAGGGCCCCAGTCACTCAGGTGCGCTTGGAATCATCCTAAATTCCCCCCCTTTACTATGCCCTGCTAATTCCCCTAAGCCATGTTTCAGGACTTCAGGAATATCCAGACCAAGGCACCCAGAGGAAGCCAAAATGAACCATTGGAGGACATGCCAACTCTACACACACAGAACCAAGGAACTTTATTCAGACGCTGCGAGTGTGAGGTCATGAAGCTATCCACTTCAGTCATGCCACCCAAAGTAGGAAGCAGAATCCATTTTGAGGAAAACTCGCTCACTTTCTGGGCAAAAGTCACGGATGCGGCGGCATGCGGAGGCGCAGAGGAGCTGCTTTTAAGGTGTGGCTACGACCAGCTTTTCAAAGGCTTCTGCCGCCCGTCCCTCGGGTTTAATCAGGGCTCGGAACTGGCGGAGGTACTGCAATGATTAAAAAGAAGATGCTCTTTTTAAATATTTTACAGCGCCAAGCTGCTGTATCCTTTAACAAACTGTTTTTTTGATAATTGCACCACGCGTGAGTGTGCACGCCTCACTGAGGAAAACATACTGCTTGTCATGTTTAAGTCAAATATTACAGCCATCACATCATTAACGGTGCAGTCTTCTCCTGCTTATGAAAAACCAAAAGGAAGCTTATGAGAAAAACACTAAATTATTTCAAGATTCACCCTCACACCTCTGTGGCTGGTGGGTTGAATCTCCCCCTTTGAGTGTAGATGTTGCATCCGTGTCCGTGCAGCTTAATGTGGGGATTCCCATTTCCTCTGGCAGCCCTAAAAAGAGGAAGATGTACAAATGGTCTACAATGTGTGTGATTGTGTGTATATTAGTGTGCGCCCCTGTCATGAGCTTACAACCCATTTGGGGTCCCGGCATGCCTGGAACTAGTACCCGGTTCCCTAAGACTCTGTGCTAAATAAGATGGATAATGGATAAATGGACTTGTGTTGGCTTTGCACTCATTGACCTGTCATGCACAAGCCGGCCATCTTCCAACATGTGTTTAAGATCTCAATTCCGAGCTCCTCACCCTGATACCAGTGCTCTGCTCTCCGAGCAGTTAAGCTCTGGCTGTACTACGTTTATTATTTATAAATCAATAAGACGGCCATTAAAGGTGCCCCCTTCTTTCCAGGGTTAATGACCTCCCACATCCACTTCAACCAAAGCAGAGTTTGGCGCGACATCCACAATTCACCTAAATGGCTGCAGAAAACCTGCCAATAGCCTCAGACTGTCAGAGCATTCAGCGGCCCCCCGCAAGAGGCCTCTGAGCTGGATTCCTCACCAGTAGGTTGCAGAGTCGTGTCCCCCTCAGATTTAGGTGGAATTCCTATAATGTTCATCAAGATGTTTAACCTGAGATGAGAACGTGAGAATATAAACATCTGATGAGTAAAACTGCAGAGCATATGCATGGGCCTGGATAGGACAGCCTACCGGGACATTGGATAATTAGAACAATAAATAAACACCATATCTCACGTCAGATTTTTTTCCACTGGTCTTCACTTCCATTGTTTTTCCCTGTGAGCTGAACTGATTGTATAGAAGCATTTTAGTTGACGAAGCTGTGTAGGATACCAGCAGTCTCTGCAGATTAATGCTGAGTGTTACACCATGTGTTCATCTCATTTTTCACACTTCAGTTTTCCTTTTTTAAATGTACTTTTTGCAATAAAAAGGTAATGAGATGCAGATGATAAATCCAGTTGGTGGCAGCTCATTTCAGTGCAAATTGCCTGTGTGATAGCAATGGGTTCAAGGTCAATGCCCTCGCCTTCGTTTTGATACCTGAGGCGCATGTAGTGGGGCTGTCATCGAAGTTTTTGGGGCGAAATCTGGACCCAGCAGGAGCAGAGAAAATCCCGTAGGGCTTTCATCCCCGTTTTACAGCCATTGGAGGGAAGTTATGGAAAGGTCTGAACCAGTTTAAACTCCAAGATAAACTACCTGAATGAGCTGATGTGCAACTCTGCATCGCTTGCATGGACGCCAGCTGATTTCTGGAACTTTCTATACAGATACGTCGACATAATGTATATGTGGATCTGTATATGTTACAAGGTCATGGGAAACATGGGTGTAAATGAATGGGTATAAATGAATGGGTATAAATGCTGGAATATCATAATCACAAGAAGAGCAGTGCAGTGGCTGAATATAAAATACTCATCTCCTTTGTTATTTTCAGGCCCGCTGACCCACAGGGAATGACATCTGTGTTGGCTCTTGCAAAGCAATCGGAACGACATTATCATCAAAGGTCACCTCACTGACACAAAACACCACTTGCCTTTTATGCTAATGCTACTTTATCGTGATCTTAAGGGGCAAAGTCTTACAAAAAGAAGGTAAAGCTCACAACAAAGAACCAGAAAGTGATATTAGCACATAACTCACACATATAGCTCATGACGGCATAACTGATAAGAAAGAATAAATCAAAAACATGACATATTCTGCATATTTGTAGCACCCCATGAAGGGTTGTAAATATATGCTTTTGCTACTATTAGAATTGTGCATAGAATACCACGTTTTTCTCTCCGTTTAGCGTTTGATTCCCAAATGCATTTTTGTGTCCGTCCTTACAATGTAGCTCCAGAGCACTGTGAATATCTAAATACATATTTTAAAATATATACATACACTGATGAGCCAAAACATGACACTCCGTGTGAAATTAATAATGTTGACTATCTAGTAAGAACGGAGCAAGTCAAAGTCTAGGGTATATTAGATAGTTAACTAACATGCTGCACTCGGTCGACATATTAAATGCAGAAGAAATCACTTCGAAAAGGGCCAGACATATGGGTCAGACATATGGGTCAGAGCTTCCCCAAAACAACCAGGGCTGTTCATGGTCAGCTGTACTGCGCGCTCAGAGATGTAAGTTCCCGAGGAGTGAAAAACTGTAAACCGCCGACAGGGTGTTGGGTTACCATGACTCTTTGGGGAGAGATGTGACCAAAGGCTATCCCGTGTGGTACGAACTGACAGACTACTAATGCTTCCTCTTTCACAGCTTAGAGGAGGTTAGATTGAAGAGCATTAAGCAGAGTTGATTGGGTTGTGTAAGATATTGTCAAGAGGCCGATTAACAGGACTATGTTCAGATGCCTATTCCTTTATAAGCCTCTGATGATGGTTGTACAGTGTCATATCTTTATACAGCTATAGTTCCTGGTTTTATAATTATGTATTGAGCTTTTAAGTGAAGCCCTTGATCACCAAGGTAGACAAGGAAAAATATCAAGAAACAGTGTCAGCAGTATGTAATCTCAGCAGTATGTAATCTCCTCAAACTTTGATAATCTCGTCTTGCATTTTGATTGTTTCCATTTTGGTCGTTTTCAGCAGATGTTTGCCTTTCCAGATGCAAAGCACGGTTTGAAGTGCAGCTTCAGACCCATGGAAACTGTGTGTTAGAGGTGGGTAATCTTATTCAGTAAGGGCTGTTGGGTATGTGGGTTTTTTCTGCAACTCCCTAATTAGAGGACTGATTGGGTGAGGAGTCCTCACACTTGGGTTTGAACAGCCAACCTAAAGTTTACCCCAAAACCTGCATATACACCGGTTCTTTGTGGATAAGATGGCCCACCCCTGCTGTATGCAGTGCAGCTGTGGAGGCTATTATTCCCGCTGACAGGAAGGATCTCCTACAGGCCTGATCCATTGGCAGCCAAATATTCATGTATTTCCACTGCTTGAAAGGCCGATAACATAAAAACAGAACTTTTCATACTGCAAAACATGTTCACTGTAAGAATGTTCATTATCTTGGTTCAAACATCTGATGTCTGCGATAGTATGAATGCTGAGGAGTTCAGCCCCTGAGAGAGCGTCTTCAAAGGTGAGAAGCCACCTGAAGAGTTCAGGTAGATCAGGGCATCTGCAGCATAATTCAGACCCCCGGTCCTTCCCATCATAACAGGAGGTGGTGTGAGTCTTCGGTGACTGGCTCTTCTTAGGATCGAGAGGGCTGAATAATGCATCAGTGAGGCTTCTCTTCTCTTCCCGCTGCAGCCTGTTGAGGGACCTGCAGGCTCATCCTGAACCGTCTGGCAATGATGAATAAGTAAACACCAGGTAGACTTCCATCACTTCACCAGGGGATCAGTCACCATTAGCACGCGTGTACATGCTAAGGGGGTGACGACTGTGGTGCAAAAACAATTCTGGGCCCCCTTCTGTGGCCCAATGCCTCTAAAATATAAAGTTAATTCAGATCAGTAACTTGTGCTTTCCATGCAGCCCAAAGCTTAAATAGCACTGATGTGTCTTTTTAATCAGTCTTTCTCAACAGAAGTAAAACTGCAAGACTGTGAGCATATGGCACCCTCCTTGAGGGCCTCTCAAACATAAATGCTCCACCGGCCATATTCAGAACAGAAATGTGAAGGATTCACAGCCAAGGCTCGGAAGTTCTGAAGACCAGGGTTTCTCCAGAAGACTCCAAGGGGCTCTGGATGCTTAAACAATACACAGCCCAAGGTGGAATTACATGTGTTTTTGGGTCTGGTAAAACAGTCAGTCTAAAAATATGCATGAACTCATTTTTGGCCTGTTTAGTCCAGATTATCGCTCCCACACAAACAGTCAAACTGGCGATCAGGTAGGAGGATGAGCTGACATATTATGTGCTCTGATGGGGATTTTTACACATGTAGGTAAACTAAAAATACTAATACTAATAACACCCGCTTAAAGCAGAAATCGATGGGGAAAAAAAGCCTGGTTACATAAAATATAATTAAGAAAAAAAAGTTCAAAGTGTGATTTCTCTTGCTGCATAATTCAGCACGGTGGCCTGAAATAAGGGGAAATTGCCTTTCATTTAAAAGAAAAAAATCCGTACATGAAGACATTTTCCCAAGCTAACTGAAAAGGAATCTAACTGTAATGATATGCGGTGCGAGCCGGGCGGACAAACGGAGAGCGAGAGCAAGCCGACGGGAAATGAGGGTTTAATATGAACGGAAAACACACCGACATAGACACGTTTAATGCTGCGTCTGCCGGAACATACGCAGACGCAGACTAAATACATGAGACAATCACGGGACGGGCGAGCAGCATT
>JABFDZ020000097.1:9978787-9997957 GCA_019775955.2 Pollimyrus isidori | reverse complement strand
GTGTGTGTTTTTTGTGTTTGTCCCCTTTTATTTTATTATTATTATAACAGCTCAAGGAGCAACATGTTTGTGCACTTTCTAAAGTTTATAGTTCTATTTTTGAATAAAGGGTTGGAAGTGAATACTTTTCTTGTTTTTGTTTTTTATCCGATTCATCGATGAATCAAAATAGTAATCGACAGATTAATCGATTATTAAAATAATCGTTAGTTGCAGCCCTACTGACATTGTTCAGTTTGGGAGAATTCAAATTCTTCTTAATTTTAGTGATATTTCAAAGACAGTGGTGTGCAGGAATATATTAATTTTTAGATAACGTTATCTACCAATGTCATGAACTATACGATACGGATGGACACGGAAAGGCGAGTGATTCACAGTTAAAAGGAGTCCCTTTATCCACTGAAAATCCCTCTGACAGTTAGGGAGGCATCACACCAGTGGCCTGACAGACATTCCAGCTGACAGGCTGAAGCTTCAAGTTCAGGTTCAGGTTCATGGCAGAACCAAGAACCATGGCTTCCGGAAGCCATTATTCTCATATCAACGGGTCAGATTTAAATTCCCCAATTTAAATGTGACCTAAATCAGATAACACTGGCTAAAATGATCTTGCCGTAAAACATTTAGGAAGTGATATTATCAACTAGGCACATCTGTACACAATGCTCTTTAACTACAATGTCAACACATCGTGAGTCAATGCGAAATATACCAGCGACTGTCATTTAGATAATTAGCAATGCAAATTTAAATATGTTTGGAGCTTTAAAGGGGGGCTGCTTGACGATTTTTGATTGCAGTGGCACAAACCCCTCATCTCACCTAACGACACAGCTTTAGATGGAGCACGCAGACAGCAGCGTGATGAACAGTTGGGACAGTCACACGTGCAGATTAACCACAACAGTTACCCCATCCACAACAATCAATACAAATGCGAGGCAGTAGCCTAAAGATTCAACGGCCTAAGGGTCCTGGTAACTCTGTTATGGAGTGAGATGTATGTTCCTGTGGAGATGGAGGTTCTCTCAATCCTTCAAAGGGCAATGTAGGTTCAGCAAAGCCATTCAGAGGTATAACATTCATCCTATGATGAAGTAATTCTCTCTTGATGGTAATGGGATGCCAATCCCACAATAAATAAATAAAATAAAATTGCGCCCTTTCCTTATAATCTCATCCGAATTGAATGTTTATGGATCAGCAGCAGCACGAGCTTCAACATAAAAATGATATTTCTTGCGGAATTGTAGCGTTTCACCCTTCTGGAATTCCACAGATGTACACAGTCACATATATGAATTCTGTCAACTTGCAATGACCTATTAACCTATTGAGATTAATTGTGTTGATGCTGCCTCTTGTTTGATAGTTGCCAGTATAAAGTGTACTAAAAGATTTCATTGGAATTTCTACAAAAGGTTCAGGCATCATATACATATTCTATTTTACTGTGAGAAATATAAATGGTAACAGGATTTATTTTATATTTGGATTCTCATATATTGTGTTCTTGGCATGAGATGGGTTTATGATTAGTGAAATCAGATTTTACCCATGCCCATTGGCTTAAGCTTTGATTAATACGTTTCGGTGCCTTTATTATCTAAATCGGCTTTGCCAGCACTGCACAGGGGAATGTCTAGCTACGCTCCAGATGCTTACACAGCTGAAAAGTCGAATTTACTTTGACACCATGCTCTCGAGCGAATTCTTATCGCTATTCTATTCCTGACACTAGGTGTCACTGCATCCAAGATATTCCACACTATACTATGGGTAGTTTTGTGCAGCAAAGTAAACGATACGCAATTAACAGGGACGACATTTCCAATTTGTGTATGATTAAATGACATTTTCAGACGAAGTTCGTACTTATTCAGTTGTGCCAGATCTGTTAAAATAATGTTATGACTTTTTTGCCATAGCACTAATACAGCGTTTCGGTTACTTCAGTAGAAACCCTGGTACGCCTCGGGGCTCAACGGAGTGCTTCATATACTCATTAGTGCAATTAGCAATTAAATGATTCAGCTGCAGAATTTAGCATGTTAATGGAGTTGCAGAAATTTAAATATTATTTTCGGGAAACGTGACTGCCTGCCATCGTTGTGTTACATTAATTTATGCAGAAGGCTGCGCTGACATTTAAGGAATAAAGAGCGAAAGCAAAAATTGGTACTTTGGACGATGTCCATCTTACACCATGTCGCTCGTCGTTGCGAATTCTGGCTCTCCATAAACAGTGAGATCAGTTTGAGAAACCTTTTGGATTATCCAATAGAAAGTGTTTAGCGCACACGTGTTAAAATGGAACTGCATATATTGACGCAGCAAGCGACGTACCATCGTAAAATCAGCGGGCCGCTATTTTAAGTTTAATTTATTCTGAATCTGTCTATCTTTATCGTTGTAGATTGATTTATATTCACTGTGCCCAATATAAACGCATTGGCAATACACCAGTTCTCCGCGTTTTTTGCACGATATTTTACTTTCGCGAAACTACTTACCAAGAAATGTGCACTTAGGTTGAATTTAAGATTTTAAAATGTTTTATTGTGACCAAACTGTGGGCACTTATTTGTAAGAAAAACATTGCGCATTTCAACAGACGTTAATGGAGTAGTGTATAATTTACAGCGAACGTGCTGGTTACGTAGTTTTTCAATTTATAGTCCAATAGAAAAAGGATCTGTTGAAGTAACTGGAAAAAGTTAACCAAAAAAATAAGGATGTAATGCCACCTTGTGGTATTACATAAAATGCATTATGTTGCATAAACGTGTGCAAGATACGTTCATGGAGGCCCTTTGGCGTGGATTTGCCCGCCGGAAGTCGTAGTCATATCTAATCCGCCGTGTCGTCACACTCTTTGCTTATTGTCACACACTAGACTGAAGGCATTGTCTGTTTTTGCGCCCCTTTTGCAAAAGGTGCTTCCATTGTACTAATAATGAATCATTTGGGTCACAGTTTGACCACGAGTATGTCTCAGTATAAAACCTTAATATGAACCTCGGTTCGGATTTGTTTTATACAAAGTAAGGGAGGGTACTCATAATTAGCTGTTATTAAAAAATGAAAATGTATTTTAATGTCACAGGTGCTTGTTCTGTGGCATCTGTAATCATAAACAAATTTGTCACCATACAGAGGACATAGTAAATTATACAATACAGACAGCATACTTGTATATCATATGATATTGAAGTATATTTTTAGAGTTGAAATACAGGGTTCATGTTACTTGCGTATCTTCCTTTTTGTGCAACAGAAATATTAGCTGCAGCTGGTATAGTATCTACTAAACTGACCATATGGAAATCTTGAAATGTTGTGTTGAACCAGGTATTTACGGCAAATTTATTCTGCAGTGAGACTAATATGAAATATATCATATATACAGCACCAGTCAATAGTTTGGACACACCTGCCCTTAATGCATTTGTCTCTATTTTAGCTATGCTATTCACCTTACAGTAAATAGGCCTCAAGGCAATTAAGTAATACATGTATATCAAACATTGCATCTACCAAGAGAAGTGTTCAACATCTCACATTTTTCTGAAGTTTTAGACTCTCCAAGAAGGTCCTTTTGCTTTGAAGACAGCATTGCAGACTCTTGACATTCTTTCAACCATCTTCCAGATGTAGCCCCCTGGAACGCTTCTCCAACAGTCCTGAAGGAGTTTCTACAAGATCTGGGCTTGGGTTGGACACCGTGCTCTTACTCTTCTATCCAGCCCATCTCAAACCAGCTCTGTGGGGTTTCGGTTGGGGGTATTGTGGGGGCCAGGTCACCTGTCACAGCACTCACCTCCTTCCATGTTCACAAGATAAGAGTACTTGCATTACCTCGAGGTCTGCTTGGAAGAAGAATGATGCCTCATTGATCCCGTATAGGGAAATTCTTTTTTGCCTCCCTCATCCTGCTCTCCAGGACACCCACCCACTCAGGTAGCCATCCTCGGCAGCCAGGGAGCTTGGGGTTAAGGGCCGTGATCAAGGCCCATGGACAGGTGATTATTCTGCAGAGCCCGTGCTCCATCCAGCAACCTTCCGGTCACAGATACAGTGACTTAGCCCACTGCTGCTGAAAAATGTATGATTTTTCCGAGGGTGTGTCTAGACCTTTGACTGGTACTTTAGGTCATTATGGGTAAAATGTCTGTTAGCGAAATGATGTACTTGAAAACTCCATCCATACTACTGCTGACTAATGTTAACGAGAGCAGCATATCTAATTAAAAATATTATTAAAAACCAAATTGTGGTGGTTCCAGAAGCATAAAGATACATTATTTATGCCTTTTATTGGGATTCTCAACTTACTATTTAAATTAAATTCTTAAATATCTAATTTAAAATTTTATTCAAGACTTTTAATTCGGAATTACGGTACAAACTGTTAGGACACGTCGTTTAATTTCCATATCCAGTAGGGGGAGCCACAATGTACATCAAACTAACGGTTTCGTTTGGCAACATAACCGAGAAGTGTGACATTTAGCCATTCATACATCCATCTACCAATCGCTTATTCTGGTCAGCATATAGGGCACAAGCCTGGATGCACCCTGGATGGGATGCCATATTACTATATTCAGTTGAAAACCCAATACGGTCCTAACGTAACATATAAACATATTGACCATTTTTCTTATCATAATTATCATCATCACTATGCACATACCAAGCTTTTTTTTATCTGGAATCTTTTGTTTAAACTGACTAGGTTTTTCATCTTACAGCCACCTATTCGTGTCCAAACTCGAGGGGGGCGACGTGTGTGAAGGGCAGACAAGCATCTCAAGCCTGCAGCACGGGGAACAAGTTGGGGCTGCATTCTGTAGGAGACACCAGGAAGCCGGAGTACCTGGAGGAAATTATCAGGACACGGGGAGATCATGCGAACCCCACACCCAGTGAGTCACCGACATGCAGCATCCTCGATCATTAATTGGATTGTTAAATTGTAGCCTACCATAAAATATGGTACTGGGTTTGAAAACCATGGATTGACATGGTTTGTGTTGAAATAGCCCAAGGAAAATTGGATTATTTGCGTTTTTTTCCCTTGGGATGTGGAGTAATTCTTTCAAAAGTTTTGTTTGCTAGCAGAGAAGGAGTAAAACTGTGTGTTGATGGGTGCATATAAATCTTTCTGCTTTACAGACAGCCTGATCATTGTCTATATAATAACTCGGGATGTAATACACTGAATACGGCAGTGCGGCTTTATTTCTGAACAGAACCATTCTGTGCATACAGTACAACACAATTACTGGAACGATCGCTTATAAAATTATAATAACTTTCGAAAAAGTACTTCCAAAATTAATGTATAAGTTGTAAAATGTGTAATTACAACATATGCAAAAGCTCACATTAGGATTATCCATTGCAGAAGGTGCACAAAGACAGTCTTAGCACTGTAAGATTATATACTGTCGTAACTTTCAGTATGCGTACACTGCTTACAAAATAGACATTTAGAACGGTTATAAGCCTATATAAAACGTTCTTGTAACGTATATAATTGTATTGTAACTGAATATGTACATTGTTAAAAAAAAGAAGAAAGTAAACAACAGGACAAGACAAGTCTTGATACGCTTAAGGAAATGTGTACTTAATACGGAAACGGAGCCATGTGGAATACGGAGCCAGGGCAGTATCTGAATGAAGCCCCCTTGCTGTCCCCCGAATACCAGCCTTGAGTGGCAGGAGACGCCAGATGCGGGCAGATGAGCCACTGGCAAGCGAGGCAGTACATCTCAAACAACAGCAGACAGGCTGCTAAAGTAAGGGCTTTGCGTCACACCGACAGCTTATAACGACACCTGTTTCAGCAGTGCACACGTGGAAACCTTATTTAATTGAAACATACATTTATGTAACAGCGAGATCTGTCCAACACGTGTAAGCCCACTGCCAAAGAAACTGTGTAAAAATTATTTCACATTCTTATCCTTTACTTTAAATTTTTTTCCCTGTACATTTATTTTTTTCAGTGAACATGTCAGTACTGTAAAAATGTAAAGCTGCGGAACTTACAATTGTACTAATACTCCTTTATAAGACCTCTTGACAATAATCGATGAAGTATTGAATATATGACAATTGTCTAACATTTGGAAAATTGTTTATTTAAAATATTTGATCTTGATTGTTATATAGTTTTAATATTACGTATTTACATTGCGTTATTCTATATTAATGATTTTCAGTATATACAGTTTGAATTTTTAAAAATGTATGGCTTTCTATAACAATTTAAAATTAATTTTAAACTACATTTTAGGTATACTTTTCAGTAAATAATTTTGTAATAAAAGCAAACATGGTTTTTCACATTAAAAATTCAAATTCATATATATGGATTAAGATTTAAAAATTTAAAGTGCAGAGCTTGAAAAAAGTCAGACAGAAATAAAATGACAATTACTAATCTGGAAAATTGGCAGGGCGGATAAACTGGAACTCTACTGCAAATTTACTGTAACATTTTGAAGTCTCAGGTCTACAGGCTGTGCTGTAGTAAACACATTCAAGTACAGCCTAGTATAATTTAAATTATTTGTCTTTGATAAGTAAGGTCCTTTGAGTGTCCAATAAGAACAGAATTTTCGAGCAACACAACATTTCACATACATATGAACTGTTCTGCTGGTCCTTGTCACGTGAGAATTATGATCATTTCTGCTGTTATAGGCAAAAAATGGAAATTGGAGTGAGAGGTGAGTGCATAATAACCTTGGCCTTCCTCTGTGCCCTGATTGGATGGGTTTAGTCTCAGTGGATTGGTTGTGGAGAATGTCTGTGGGCGGATCATAAGATGATGATTCCAGATGAAACTATTAATGTTCACATAAATCTTTGTACTGTTTGTTTCCATATAACCTTTACATCTAAGAAATATCTGATGCCCTTGTTTTCATGGTTTGAGGAAATAAAATAACAGGAAAGCGTTACTTTTTGCATCACCTTACGGAGCACAGTAAATTCAGTCGGATATTGACCCAAGAGTCTCAATTGACGGAGCACAGACAAAGCGTGTGACTGTATTTTCTGATCATCTCACACTGCCGCTTAATCCAGTGAGATATTTTGCCTGTTTATTAATGAAATGAAGCCCTGTGAAATAGGGAAAGAAAGCAGCCACTGCCAACTCACTTTTACTAAGACAAGCAGGGTATATGTGCTTGACAAGGCTCCTTGCTATCTGACACATTGACTTAGCTGAGTCTGACTGTTAAAAGGCAAGGGAAAGCTTCTGGGGTTCGAATCTAGCGGGCTGGTGGGGACCCACCGTCACTCATTCTTTTGGCCGGGGGGGTGTGTTTAGCCCCCCCGCCCCCGTGGTCAGGCCGCGGGCCTCAGCAGGGGGAAGAGGACATCTGGTCGTAGTCGGGACACTTGAGGAGAGCCGGGTAGTTGGAGTTCATCTGCAGCGAGGCCTCGCTGGAGATGTCTGAGGGGCTGCGACCGCGTACCCAGGCGTCCGGGTGCAGGAACTGGCCTGAGTAGTCGGAGCAGTTGCTGAGCCGGGGTCGGTAGAAGCCTGGGTGCGGCCGGTACATCTCCTCTGCCGTGTACCTCTTCATGAAGAGGTAGACTGACATCACGCCTGCAGTCTGCGTGGATAGAGGCATGGGGAGAAAGCAGTGGGCAGGAGTGAAGAGTGAGCGCAAAGGGGGACGTGTAGGGGGATTTACCCTCAATGGGCAGGCGATGGACGGTCGTGTCACAATGGTGATTACATCATGTGTTACAGAACAATACCCTGCAGGAGGGCTACCCATCTTACATCAGTGTACTGCGACTGGAAGCTCAACCACAGGACAAATATGCCTTTTTGACATCTATCCATTTTCCATACCCGCTTGTACCATGCAGGGGTCAGGAGCCTATCCCAGGGGCTACAGATGCAAGGTAGGGAGCAACCCAGGATGGGGTGCCGAGCCACTGCAGGACACACTCACCAACGGGCCATTTGGCAATTTAACCTCGTCGTGTTTTTTTAGACTCTGGGGGGAAACCCCATGATGACACGGGGAGAACATGCAAACTCCACACACATGGATCCATGGCGGAGACTCGAACCCAGGTCCCAGAGGTGTGAGGCATCACAGTGCTGCCCCTTACTGACCCATTAACCTATAATAATTCTACCCAAAAAACACAAACCTAAACACACCCATGTAAAATCGAAATTAATAAAATCTAGTCCACCATGAAATAATAAGACACTTGAGCAATGAACATCTCAAAAAAGCCTGTATGGTGAAAATCCATTTGTGAAGGTAAAAGAGATTCATCAGACCTTCAACTTCCGTAAAATAGAAAACAATCCCCTCCCTCCATTTATCAAGGGGGATCTCTTCATCCTTGCAACTGCAGCCACATCTCCATCCATCTCCCTGACCCTCATTCTGTCTCAGCGGAAGGGTTTGATCAGTTCACTGGTCTGTTACCCTAAAACAAATATGCACCAAGTGCCTTCCACACAACCACCTGCCTGCTTAGTCTGGAAACTTCTATCTGACGTTGACATGTCGCATATATCTATTTAGTGAAGTCCTGCCTTACAGGAAATGTGAGAATGACCAGTTCTAAGGCACAGGATAGATAAATCTCAAAACGTATTTGAGGGTTTGATTCCTTGAAATTAGCAAGCTAATTGTGATACACACATCATAACACTGACCTCACATCTTATCATCTATATTTAGTAAATGTCATCTTGTTTATTTTTTTACGTCGAGAGGCTCACCTCGGTCAACAGGAAGGAAATTGCAGCGAAGGCGAAGGACCAGCCATACTTGTAGCTGAAATAGGCCTCGTTGTTCTTGGTCCGGTTCAGCATCTCGTCGTTGATGCTGGATATGTATAGCACCAGGCCCACCACGAGCGACAAGCCTGATCGCAAAGGGCGGACAAGGGGTCAGTGCTTCCTGGGAGAATGTGGGACAGCTGGCCAGGCTGCCACCGCCGCGTCAGCAAACTAGTCCTACAAGTCACAACGGATGTCGGACACAAAAGGACTGCTTTCATCCTGCTCTATTTTTAGCACTCATTCCCTGCCAGGAATTGGATGGAATTGTTCTTCCCTCACTTGGTTTATTTCTCGGTTTTTGTTTCCCTCCCTTATGACATCTGACAGCCTTCGAAGTTTCTGATAGTTGTAAAAAGCCTAGCTTGACATAAGAGGAGAACTGCAGCCCCTCTGCCCCCAACACCTGCTCCTCCTCCTCTCCTCCTTGACACCCCCACGGGCCGGCGCTAGGGAAAGGTACCCGAGAGGATGAAGAAGATCCCGGACACGAAGGCCAGGATGGTGCGGTGCGGGCGTATGTGCCCGATGTTGCTGAGCACGAAGCCGATGAACATGAAGAAGAGGCTGACCAGGGGGAACGGCGTCGCCGAGCGGATCATCTCTGTGGGAAAGGCGGAGAGCAGGCCAGACCCTAAGTACGTCATGGTCTGCTCACGGTGTGCAAAGGCTCACATCACAGGGGCAGAATCACACAGGCAACATGGCAAACCGGAAGGCGGGCAGACCGTTGCTCCTCTTTGTCTTTATACAACCTCGTAAAAAGGCTTCCCTCACAGTGAGACAGAAACTCTCCGCAGCTTCTAACTGGCATATTTTTTGCATGACTAGATGTACCCATAATGCTCTGGGAGACATACACTCACCATAATGACGATGTCACCCTTCTCACCTGCGTGTGACTGCCACACATTTTGCATTTAAAATACACCACTGACGTTCTCCAGGGTGCCAGGAATCAGAAATCAGAGTTTTGTTTTTCGCTTGGTTCACTGAGCTGGTTGATCGTTTCGCGACAGGCCGTTGTTTTCACGTGCACTGAACTCACGCAGCTGGTTAATACCAGGAGTGACGCTCTTGGCGTCACAAGTGCCCTCTCTCTACGTCTACTTGGATACCAACATGGCAGCCGGGCTGTGAACTAGTGCCTCTCAGGTGCCGCAAAGCAGCAATTTCTGTCAAGCTAATGGCTGGGTGCCACGCCATTGTAATCCCCGGCAGCTTCATTGTACTGTTTATCTGGCTTCCGTGAAAATGACACAGATGCTGTTGACTACTTTTGCCCCTGCTGGCTGGAGCAGCAAGTTAAGATCATTGAGGGCTTCAAAGTCCACCTCAGTACTGAATTGATTTCCCCTTCTAAGCCTTCAAATGCACCTTCTATATTAGAACTTCTGGAAATTTTCTTTCAGTTAACCACCATCTCACACTTCACTTCTCAAATAAGAATCTTATTAAGAGGAGAAATGCAAGTAAAAACATTCAAGGGTTTATCTTTAATGACCCAAAGGAGGTTCTGGCCTATTGATCGTTCTGATTAAAGATTCAGTCGCTTTAACACCCAGACACTCTCCAAGGAGCGTTGGCACTGTGCTGGGCATTTATGTAATCAGAAAGGTGTCATTTTTATAAGGAACTAAGCTTGCAACGCTGCTGTTATACAATCAGAGGCTGCAAGGGCTCAGGCGTTAATAACATCTGCTAAAAGCACGACTGAAAGGCGCTGAAGGTTAGCTTAGCTTGCAGTCAGCATGCGGCATGTTAAATGGGCAGATAAACAGGATGCAGCACTCACTGAGCACGCTGACGGTGGACTCCGAGGTCATCTGCACGTTCATGGGCATGACGTACTCGATGGTGAAGCAGCGGCCCGTCTCCTCACCTGCAGTGGCATGGGCACAATGGCGGGTCCCCATCACTCATGGCAACAGTGTGGCAACAATGACATCGGTGCCTGGGCTACACCGGCACGGCAAGCAAGGATTAATGCTCCTCGAATTCTTATTTTTTTATGGCGGGGGGGGAGGGGAAATAAAGACGGAAAGACTGAGAAGCATATGGCACCCAGTCATGTTTAGACCCAAGCAAGTATGACGTGGTTTGATGAATCACGAGCTCCGGCGTGATCGTGAAGCCCTAATGTGTTTTTCGTGGGAGAGCTGCTAGAATATTCCTCCGTTTTCCCCCTTTTCCGTCCAACTGTGCGATCTGAAAATACGGGGGATTTTTAAAACCTCACAGCTGTCATTATGTTTGTAGCGGATGCAGGGGTGGTCACTCTTCTGAGAAATAGCAGTCTGACCCCCCCCCCCCCCCCCCACAGACACAAAAATAAATCCTTTCAATCCCTGGATACTGTGAAAGATTCTGGTTTGTAAAAACAAAAAAAGGACAGGCTGAATTCAGTCCCCTATACTTGTCTGAAGTGTACCATCAAACCCAGAGTAAGTGATGCAATGACCAGTATGTTAATGTTTTATCCTCTGGAAACAAACACGTGCTATAGCAGGTTTCACCCTGCAGTGGCTTCCAGTGGTTATGGTACCATGCTGTGAGAGGCAGATCTCAGCAACAGAGCACATATCAGCCAGGCCAGTACTTGGGTGGGGGACCCTCTGGGAATGAGCCATGCTTTAAGCTTTCACAGGTGTTGCGTGACTCTGCAGATTAAGCATCTGTGTCCAGAAAGTTGCTGGTTCATATCCCATGACCACCAAGAAGTCATACCACCAGTGAGCCCTACAGCAAAGCCCTTAACCCCAATTACTCTGGAGGGGTCCTTGGATAAATGGTTGACCTTCAAGCTTCGCTCTCACCTGTATGTGTGAGTGTGTGTGTGGTACAGGTATACATTATATTGTGGAGACATAAAAACCTGTTACTTTGATGCTGCGGGGACCATTTTTTTGGTCCCTGCTACGAGAAATTCAGTTCTATAAAAATGCCTGCAATAAAAAAAACTGAAAATGCCAAAAGACTGGTACTTTGTTACTGGTGTTTGGTTACTTAAGGTTAGGGTTGGGTAGGGGTTAAGATTGTCATTGATGGGATAAGGGTTTTGCCCATAGAAACAAAATGGATGGTCCCCACAAAGATATCAGTACAGGTCTCTGTGTGTGTGTGTGTGTGTGTGTGTGTAAGACTCACAGGAGAGTACCAGGAATTTAATAATTGGATTCCATTGTACTTCTGATGTGCTCAATAGCAATAAAGGCTTTTCTATTTTAAGGCAAGACAACATGTAAACAACTGTGTGTGAAATGTCAAGCCAATATTCGCCAACGCTAGCTGCACCCTTCCCAGAATGCCCGGAAGCCACCTGACCTGTCAGTAGTCACGTTTGCGGCAGGCAGCAGAGCTGCTGCGACAGACGTGTTCCATGCCGGGAGACGTGGCGATGGAGGCCCTCGCTGAGTGTTTGACTGGAGGCTGGCAGGTCGCTCGCCGAGCCTCCGCCCGTACCGCTGGTGACATGTGCCACGGCTGCTCGACATGAGCCAGCGGGGGAGCAGCGGCCGGCTGTTCACGCACCGCCCGGGGTCCCCCACAGGTGTGAAGAGATGGTGCAAATTCATAGCTGCGGAATCCTGCCCCTGGGCGGAGTTTTAATTCAGGCCGAATTTCTGGGGATCTGTAAACTACATCATTATGTCCTTCTGAGTCGTGTCCACTTAATTACCGATCCCACCAATGACAGGAATCTCCATTCGTGCGGGCCTCATCATTTAAAGGCCCTGACGAGTTCAAATTAGCCCAAAAGGAACTTATAAAAAGCCACTGGTCTTTAGAACTCCTCTCAACATGATTATTTCAGTGAAGCTGTTTTGCTGTAATTTATATTGTCATTGCTATTTAATCTACCCATCAAATGGGATAAATTTCAGAGGGGTTTTTCATTTCCAAAAAGGAAAGGAGGCTTTATAAACACGACAGGATGTAGAGAAACTGCATCCCACCCGTATTCTTTAACTGGCAGCTGAAAACTAAAAAGTAACGTCCTTTTCTGCATTTAAGCCACATTTAATTCTGAATGCCAGCAACCCTGGATACATTTCTCGATAAACACGGAAGCAATACCCCAGACGGATGTATTCACTAAAGCTGAAAGAGCCGAAATGGTGTCATACATTAAATAGATTGGCATAATCACTGAATCATGTTTCAGATTTAAAGGTTAACAGCGCAGTTACATTTGATATTAGGCATTTCTGATATGCTAAAGACTGACTGACAAAAGGCATTGTGAATTGCAAGGTTCATAGTCATTTATCATTTGGCAGCAGCAGTCAGTAAAATATGAAAACAAAACAGCTTGAGTGTATTACAAAGCCGGTATACACAAAGATTTTAGAAATGTTTCAGGAATTATGGCAATAATCAATGTATTATTACATCTTCACATTGACTTTGACAAAAAATATATACATATTTGACGTGGTACAGCGTCCCTGTCATTAAAAATGGCTGATATTCTACTGAGAGAGGCATCAAGATTCTGTGGTCCAGTGGATTCTGTTAAACAGATTCTGTTTTTCTGAGTTTGATCGAATCATTTTCTCAGTTATGTCAGAATTTAATATCAACTTGCACTATTTATAACTGTTCGAATAAACTTTGTCTTTATCAACTCCCTACGAAATTATAAGTAAAACGTGAATGGTGGCACATTATTTTGCAAATGTCCTGCAAGCTATTGTGACGGCAGACTGCTCTCATCATGGCAGGGAGTGCCGGGGGAGTACCAGTGCTGCTTCAGGAGCCATCATGCATTTAGGTCTCCGGGCCAACAGAACCCGCCCACCTTCGAACATCTCAGGTTGATAACGGACGGATTTCCTCTGCTTGGTGAGTCCAGACCAGCGGTGAGATTAAGTGGATTGATGTTTGTTGGCAGCAGGGCGCTCAGTCTGGGTCAGTGAGGCCTGCCCACTCAACAACAGGGTCACTCAATTTCTACCGCTGCTTCTGTGCGATGGCTAAAGAGCTGTGTCCGTTATGTCGGGTCCAGGCGAGGCATGTGTGGTCAGACCTTCCTATGGATGGAGACATTTACTAAAAATGATGTCATCTGTAAATCAGAGGTCCACCAGACTGACTCCATTTAGATCGGTGCTCAGTTCAGCTGACTCTCTGCCCTTGGGTATTAATGACCTAACCGTGATGCATGATGAAGACCTGATCTGGAAGTTAACGTCTGATTGGCGGCCTGCGTCTCTGAGGCGGAAAGGGCCGAAGTCGGTGCCTTTGGCTACACTGGCTCGGGTGACTCTGGTGACAGAGGAGGCGGTTTAAACCCCAGGGAGGTGTGGTGACCTCCACCATGCAACACTGCAGCCTGGAAGAAGTACGAGGTAGCCGGCGAAGGGGGGGGCCCCAGGTTAGAAAGTCCCGGCGTGCTGAGGGCGTCGCTGCTGGGTTGCAGCTTTTGGGCGCCTTGATCTTTTAGAAATGCTGGTGAGTCACGGATGGAAAAAGGTACGATATTCAGGGACACACATGGCCCCCTTTGGTACGTGCAAACAGAGGTGGGAGGGGCAAAGACTTCTAGACTGATGGCCCCGTCACGGTGCAGCACGTTCTGTACATCTGCTAATTAATCAAGGGGCACTTGGCTGTGGTGTGAGCCAGACTTGCCGGCGTGCGGCACGTCATGCGATTGGCTTACAAGCCCCCCTCTCCCCAGCAGGGGTCACTGCAGAGCACTGCATGCAAGGCACAAGTGGGGCGCGGCAGACAGGTAAGTGAACCAAGGAAAGTCGTCAAGAAACACAACTGATACCATTATGATGGAGACGGAATGAACCAGGGAACTCTGGGGTAACTTCTGGCTAAGCGTATGAAGGCTGTACCTTAACAGCTAAACCAATAAGTAATATTGGGTAGGGTAGATGTACCATGTTCCTTATACAAATCTCACATGCAGAAACTGGTCTCCTTGTTAATTGCTTAATTAATTAATTGCTTAACAATACATGTTACACTGGTCTATTGTAGTCAGGAATGTCAAATCTAGAATAATTACACATAATCTAAATATCAACCATGCGTATCCCAATCTGATCTAAATTAGTTCATTTTTATATTTTCAGTGTAAATTCCAGCAAATCAAAGTAATTCATTTAGACTTCAGGATTTCTTTTTGTTCATTTCTGCTAATCAAGTAACCCTGTCATTCTCTGAAATGGCCGAAAGGAGGCGCCAAGACTCACCTGCTTGGAAGCAGACCCTCCAGAGGCCCGAGTGCAGAGACATCTTGATCTCAGTGCTCTGGTTCAGGGGTAGGATGATCCCCTCCTCCAGGTAGAGCCAGTAGTCGGTGCTGACGGCGATTCCCAGCAGCCCCAGGCCGCAGACGGCGAACACGCTGCTCAGCAACGTCAACGCTTTCCTGCCACATATGCTCATTCCACAGACTCTCCAGCAGGGGGCGCCGGCAGTGAAATAGGGAAGGCTGCACAGAGGTGGGGCGAGTGGAAGAGTCTGGTCACGTGTGTGGACTCGAACGAGCTCCATTCCATTATTTAAAAGTTCAAAGAGCTTGCAGAGTACAAAGGATTTACACGGCTGAACCGAATCAAGCTTTGCATCAGCAAGATGAAAGTTGACATCAGACAAACGAATGTGGCCGGCGATTCACAATGTAATTACATATCAACCACCGAAGTGTTAAGAGATACAAATAAATGTGAGATCTAAGAGTCCATGAAAAAAAATAACTGATGAAGCTCAATGACACGACTAGGACACATGCCGCAGAGTGATACAGAGTATTGCTGTCTTGCAAGCATATTGTACATACTGTGCCAGACTCTTCAGCGTACAGCTCTCGATAAGGTCACAGTAGGGGCGCTAAAAGACTTCGGTTGCTGGGGTAACAGAATGAGACGGGAACTCTTGGGACATCACTGGTGTGTCAATAGTGTACCCAACAGAATTACCATCACACTAAACAACGTTGTGACTAGAAATTGTTGTTTATTATGATAAGACGTAAATTAAGTTTTATCTTAGTGTGTTACCACCCATGAAAGAATTAAATTACCCTAATTACACTTGGATGTGCACAATTTTTAATAAATCCTTTATTCTTTCATTGATCTTACAAATGTCCATGACCCTTCCCAATCTGCATGTGAGATGGGACGAGAGTTCAGCAGCCAACTGTGTTCACGCTTCCCGACAAACAGGCCTTTTGCGTTTTCTCAAACTCTACATCCGCTGCCTCCTTGTCTTTCCCTTCCGCTAACTCTTCTCATTTCACTCCCGCAAGCTTAATGAAGTCCTCATTCCAACTCCCATCTCCTCTCTGCTCCCGACTGAAGCCGGTCTTACACTTTTACGCTGTTTACTACAAGGTGTTACACCAACGCTGCAGGTGCACTGTCAGTGACACGCCGCCTAGGGGAGACCGTCAGTGACTTGATGAATCACTTGTGCTGCTGGTGTGAGGTCGGTGACCCCTCCCACTAAGACTGCGGACTGCGGACAGAGATGGGGATGTGGGGAGATGTGATAGATGGGGGGGAGGGGGTAGCTAGATGCAATGGCTGCTGACGGGATACGGGTTAGTGCTGCGGGCTATTTAAGCTTTCTACCAGGAAGCAGAATAGTATGGCTATATTTACCCAACGTTCCTCCCAGATTCCCACTAGTGATTGTCTGTGAGGCCGTAGGTTTGTTTACAACATCGGTCGGGACTGAATTAGCCCCTATCCTCCCACCCCATCTAAACACACCACACTCTGACAATATTGGTAGGGTCACGTCCTCACCATCCACGCCCAGATCTATGGCCTTGACTGTCTCAAACTCTCAAACCGTGCTCTGGTTCATCTGCCAAGGACACCACACCCACACTGAGCCGTGAGACGTTTCAGACATCCGAGGGCGAAGACAATCAGGGGGCACCATTAACCGCCCTTCACTGTGTGTGGTTTAGAGTCCTGGGAGCGTGTTAGCACCGCAACATTGGATTCCTTTGTGCTGGTCAGTGGTTTTGACCGCATGCCGTCACGTGTTTCCACATGCAAACAGACAGCGTGTGCATATCTATCCATGCGTGCTTCAGGCACCAGAGCCCGATGTGGACACACTGGGGGTTTGGAATCACCTGCAGCTACAGTTACCCAGTTATTTTTATTTATTGTCCAAATGGGGTGTGAATTAGTTCCTTCAACAGAAAATACCGAAGAAGAGAAATTTCACAGAAAAACCCTCAGGGGAAGGAGGACCTCATATTTGGGGTGTGAAAGCAGGAATGAATTTCATAACTACTAACTGCTTCATTTCTAGGTATTCCTGATGTGCGGAAACGTTCACTCTCCGACCTGTAATTGTTCTATCCTAGTTGCAATACCCAAAATAAATTAAATGACTTCCATGAACTAATTTCTATGACCATTACACCAATCTGTCGATTGCAAATATCTGGGAGGAGTTAAGAGAATTTTCTGCAGCTCCCCCCTGCCTGATTACATTTATTGTGGGATCCACCTGATAATGTTATTGCAGTGGCACTGTATCGCTGGGCGAATGTTATCTTGACATTGAAAGTGGTTATGACACCTGGCCAATGTTTTTTGGTGAGGGAGGGTGCAAAAACTTCAGGAAGCACAGCTTTAAATGGGCCCAGGTACTCTGTTGGGTTTATGGTTGAAAAACAGAGAACCAGAGAATAACAGACGGGCCAAAACTGGAAAAAGTGTATGAGTAACTTCTGGCCAATGGGGAGGCAAGACCGCAGCCAATGGGATAAGGCCTTGCCTGTTCTTTTTCCTCACCTTTCATTCGTCTTTGATGGAGAGGCAGGCTGCTCTGCAACACACTTTTATTCACTCACTCATTCACTGCCAAATTGCTGCTATTATCGCGTGTGATTCTGACGGAACCACAAGCCTGATAGGAGAGACCCGATCGGATCATAATGGAGCGAGAAAAGCCACACAGAGCTGCCCAATGGGAGCCGAATTAGCGAAGAACAGGAGCAACGCGTGCCTCGGCTGAAACTCCGCGAGGGAAGAAAGGGACCAATCAGCAGAATTCTGCCACGGCACATGGCTCCATCCTGAGGGCCTTAGTGGGGCTGAATGCCCAGGCCCGCTGGGAGCATAGCACACCCCCCCCCCCCCCAAGGCTGCCGCTCGCCTTATTAACACCAGGGGTGCTTCTTTCGGGACAAGCAGGCTGCAAAGGCCTCGTTACGGGCCGTTCCTGCCGCCCCCAGAGCATGGTCCTGGTTCCCACCCACAACCCAGTCATTTCTAACGGTCCTGCCACTCGGAGTTCCGTCATCGCCGTCTGGGAACCAAAATGACTCGCGTGCCGATTTGCAGCCGCCCTGTGCCCAACTGGAGAACCATATGGAGCCGCTTTAATACCCAAGGTGTTACCAGACTTTGCGGGAGCACTCTGGAATTCATGAAGGACATAATGAAGGACGTTGGGAAAAAGCACAAAACTGCAGTGCTGTGCGCCACTACGTGGGAGAAGCATAAAGATACCTGTTGGCTATTATGGAACATCTCTGATCTGCAATGTAAGACGGATGCAGGTCCAGATGTCCTGATGAGCATCGCCGCAGGGTGACGGGGCAGCGTGAGGTGGCACCCGTGCCAGCATGCCAGAGGCTTCATCGAGAAATAACTGGAAGTAATGAATCACGGTGTCGGTACTCGCTTACTTCCTTAGTGGTTCTTACTGCTTCCTGGATACTGAAATCCTCCCAGGAACCTTAGCAGTCATCAGTGCCGGCCAATAGAGGTCAAGCTGTTGCTGCTGGCTGCTCTTTCTTCATATAATGGGCTTTGCAGCAATTAGACCGAAATAGCAGCACAGACAAAGGAGCGTGTGGATGAAGGCGGGTGATGGAGTGAAGGAAAAAGGTTCTCTTTCAGGCCCTCCGTCTAAACGCAATGTGACTCTTCCCATGAAATGCAGCCACTCTCCATGCTCAACAGAGACCCACAGATGGAAGGATCTGGAATATCGGGGGGAGCCAGATGGAAAGGAACGGAGTCGGGACGGGGAAACAGTTGGCGTCTCTCTTGCTCGTAGCTATTAACAGTCAGAGTGCTTAATGTCTGCAGACGGCAGGAGCAGGAAGGATTTGCCCTCGAAAACTTCGGTCAACTTTGCTAGTAAATCATGAACACGAGGCCACGAGCCCATAAAGGGTACAAAGAGAGAAGCATCAACTATCCATCCATCCATTATCCAAACCGCTTATCCTATTGGGTCGCGGGGGGTCCGGATCCTATCCCGGAAGCAACGGGCACGAGGCAGGGAACAACCCTGGAAGGGGGGCCAGCCCATCGCAGGGCACACTCACA
>JABFDZ020000097.1:9965400-9978687 GCA_019775955.2 Pollimyrus isidori | reverse complement strand
ACATGCACACCTACGGACAATTTGGCAACTCCAATCAGCCTCAGCATGTTTTTGGACTGTGGGGGGAAACCGGAGTAGCATCAACTATAGAAGCTTAAATTATAATGTGAAATTTGGCGAAACGCAGTCCTCTCGCTAACAGGTCAGTCAACAAGGGTTCTACGTGCATTTTCCCTGCACACTTCGGTGAAGAATGGTTTAACACCATCAGCCTCCGTCACCAACGGGAGAGACCTGCCGTCTCCATGGTGGGCTGGCTCTGGAGAAACACCAGAAACATTTCTTGGGCATCTGGAAACCGAATAGCGAGGTCCTCCAAACAAGGACAGATGGTTTGCTATGAAAAGTAAACCATGAAGCCATTAAAACTTTGGGTTGCATAATTATTCAAAATAATGTTCTGCAAAAAGTTTTAGGCTAGGGAAATATGGTAGTTCTGGAACTTGAATATACCATGCTGAACTTCATAAATAATGTGAAGTTATTTGCCGTTAATAATCGAGCCAAAGTATAAATAGACTTGGCTGGAGCAAATATTTTTTGTCTGGGTTCCAGGCCCGACCTTGAAACAAGTAAGAGACGAATGGTTGGATGAAGGGATGGATAGATTCTAGATATAGTGGTACCTCGGTTCTCGAACTCACTAGAAGTCGAATTTATTGAAAGTCGA
The DNA here is from genome assembly GCA_019775955.2 of Pollimyrus isidori. Classification (NCBI taxonomy): domain Eukaryota; kingdom Metazoa; phylum Chordata; class Actinopteri; order Osteoglossiformes; family Mormyridae; genus Pollimyrus; species Pollimyrus isidori. The sequence goes on along the minus strand of JABFDZ020000097.1, from coordinate 9,978,017 downwards.
ACAAACCGGTTTGACCTAGAACTCGATCTGAATATCATAAGTCGAACCATGAATACTGACCTAATATAAATTGTACGCTCCAGGAAATGAGTCATACTACAATGCAATTCTTGCTTGAATGCCTTCACATACTGGACCATGAACCAAATAAAGCAGCGCAGCATTACAGTAACTAATATTAAATAAACCACTACCTTACTAAAGCATTTATGTCATTTATTTAAACTTTATTTTACCAGGTAAATTAACTGAAAACCAGTTCTTTATGTAATATTCGGGAGAAATAGCTGATTACTCACCAGAACTGCCTGGGATACAAACGTCATGCATGAAACTAAACTCTTCAGCCAATAAAGGCAAAGGTGTGTCATCACGGAAGCGGTTCCAGTTTGTGCAGCCAGGTGAGAGGTCGCAATGCATCTAACCATAATGCACTGCGTCAGGATCAGAATGCATTGCTTTAAGCCAGCACTGAAAGCACGTGGAACGCACCCAATGACCAGACTGGGGAAACAAACTGAAATGCGAACTTAATACAGAGGATTAATGACAACAACCAGAAACAGCTGATCATATGGGGATCCCACACGAGGTTAACGAGGGGGCGTGGCACACAGAAGGAGCGGACAATCAGGGCAGGACAAGGGTAATGTTGGGGTAAGATCTTTATTGTTTTGGAAGCCATTAAGAAAAAATGCTCTTCTTGTTTTATCCTGATCATTTTGTGTTTAAATGCTATTTAGGTGTAATTTTGGGGGGTTGGGAACCAATTAATTGGTTTTCCATTACTTGTTATGGGGAAAATTCGATTAGAACTCAAACTTTTTAGGATTCGATCCGGAGTCCGGAACGGATTAAGTTCGAGAACCGAGGTACCACTGTACTTGTATCCTCTCCAGGATGTTCTCCTGCCTCCTTTCCTTGGAGAAGCTCCTGCATCGGATAAGCAGTTATGCGGATGGATGGATGGATAATTTATCTATAAAATAGAAGGTATCTATTTGCATGGTACAATGATCCAGCCCACATGTAGCACACCTCATGGAGACCAAGGACATCCACCCTGCAGACCTTTACCCTAAACTTTGGTCTCTGTTTACGTTATACTGTATATGGTTTCCCTGTATGAGATGCACATCTAACTCTCATCGGGAGAGGAGCTGTTACTCTCTGGCGCCTCGAAAAGCTTCTCTCTCTGTGCTTTAGTACATTCTTCGCATGCTAGAAAATGTTTTTATTATTATTTAATCTTCAAAATATAGGCCATCAATGACTCATTTTTCTGTCACCGCGTTCTGATACCACGATGTTTCATTAGCCCAGTGGTCCCATTTCCCCTGGGGCCAGGGCAGATATTGACCTTGCATTAGAAGATGTAGAAATAACTGACTGCTGTGGTATAGGGAAGACCGAACATGGAATGGAGTTTTTATCGAAACGTGACTGGGTTCACACACACACACACACACACACAGTGTTCTCGTCTTTCGCGCCAATGAAGACTCATACCCCAAAATGTGTATCTTCCCACGTGATATGAGACCCGGCATCTGCCAATGTGCGAAAGCCTGGTGTATAAGCTGACACAAGTACTGTATGCACACAACAAAGACACTGACAGGAAAACCAGCGTCAACATCAAGCGGACAGTCGGGAGCTGAAGGATAACACAGCCTAAGACTTTCTCCAGATGTGACGCCGAACAAGGCCACATCACAAGGGAACAGGAGGGAGGAATTAGGACTTTATCTGAGGTTCGCGCCCCACATTCAGGAGATTTGATCTTCGGTGATTGGTGAGAGGAGACACACAAGAGTGAGATGGACCTTTGTGTAGTGGAAGCAGGTTCAGCTGTCGGCATCTGGGTATGTTTACTCATTATATAGTATAACTCACGGTGTACTTATATACACAGTAAATACAAGAGGATGAGGTGGGGAAAAAGCCTTGTAGGCTTGTATGCCCACGGGCAATGCAGACAAAGCACACAGACACAGAGCAATGAGGCCGTGATCAAAGGCTCGATGGGGCCATATTACACAGCCAATCCAATCCAGTGCAGCTGCGCTTCCCCATACAGGATGTAGCTTTGGGGCAACCTGTCACTATGTCTTATGTAAGAAATAGGTCAGGCTGTGGGAGCAGTGCAGCTTGACTGGGACAAAGGACAAGAACCCAAAAAACCCTGGTGGCCATCTTAGATTCAGGTCAAGTGAGGGCAAAGGCTGACCTACATGTGAAGAGCTCAGCAAACCAAACAAGGGGAGGCAATGAAAAGGGACGAGCACACTTAGAACCCCGACCTCAAAGCTTTCCATTAAATCGAGCCAATTATGTAAATCCATGATATGCAATAAGTACATGGAGTCATACTGCTTCTCTGTGAAACCAAGCGATTAATTGTCATCGTTGATACACCACAGTGCACAACAACGAAATGTGTCCTCTGGATTTAAACCATAAGTGACATCGTGACATCGCAGGGGGCAGCTAATTCAGTGCCCGGGGAGCAGTGCTTAGGGGCTGTACCTTGCTCAGGGTACCTCAGTGGTAACTTGCTGGTTGGGACTTCGAACCAGCAATATTTTGATTACTCTATCACTTGGGAAAAAAAGAAACAGCAGGTTATGACGCCCATGTGATGCTCTGATTGTCTTCACAACAAACAGAACTACATAAAAACTAAACAAAAACTGGTGTATAGCACTGTTTATGCAGTCAATGACTGTTTCAGTAGGGACGCCTAGTACTGGGTAGGACCCACTTTGATTCCAGAACCACTTCGAAGTTACAGGAGTTGTGTGCCGCCCACCACTGCAGTACTGAGCTGCTATTTTTGCACCTGTGGATTCCTGTTCGCTTCAAAGCGCCTGGCCTTTCTTCTGTGACCTGGCTCATTAACAAGGTGTTATCAGCCACAGAAATGTCATTAGCTGGGTGATTTTTCTTCATCGCACATTTTTGTGTAAAGTGTAGATGCTGTAGAGCCCGATGATCTCAGAAGGGTGCCTGTTTCTGGCCCAGGTCATAGGGAATGTTCTAACGGTCGGGAAACTTTAGCCAACGTCATATGAAGGTCATCTCAAAGTTGGCAGAGAATGTTCTTACTGTAACATTAATAGGACATTATTTCCAGGTTTTACATTTTATTAAGGTTATGTCAATATTAGTATGATAATATTATTACCTGAACAACTGCAATTAATGCTGAAAATGTATAATTTTATTATTCCGTATTTTATATAAAACCAAAATATGCATTGTGATCCACACCACCCAATGCTGAACCCATGACCTTCAAAGTCCAGAGAATCAAAGCTACTGGGTTCTCTACCATGTCTTTCCTCTGTTTTCATTTTATAAGTCTTGGCTGTACCAGTGGGATGAAGTTCTCGGATCATCAGAAAAACCGGACACATTAGCATTAATCCTTAATCGTAACATTCAGTAAACATTCCTAAACTGAAAATTGTTAGCGGGGGAAGATGGTAGAACAACTGCTGGAGCCTTAACAATCATACAGTGTCCTAAAGCTCAGCGGAACGGTAAGTGATCCTCTTGGCCCTGCCTACGTGCCGCGTGTTTTAAATGGCAGTAAGCCGCTTGCGTCAGTCACCAAAAGTACGAAGTCCTTATTATAAAAAATGAAGAAAAACTACACATGGTGTCACAGGGCAGAAGGTAGTCAATAAAAGTTAAAGAGCAGTAAGGCCCGATGACTCAATTTCCCATTTTAATGAAAAATTGCTCGCAAGAACAAATCAGTCTCAATCCTGTTCTTCCCTGTTAAAATCCTGTTGACCTGGAACATAAAAAACCCACATGAAGTCAAGCTGATTTGCCGAAGGACTGAGTCTGGAATCAGTTGTCTCCTGGAATGCATCACTGTCAATAAAAGTAGGTCAGTTTGCTGCTTGTTCAATTAATGCACTTAATGGACATCCAGTTCCATTAGCCTCAATGGTCCCTTCCTCTCCCCCTGCACATCTATGTGTGTCTGTACTGCCTGCTAACAACAGATACTTTGCGTTGCATCAGCTGTGATCCTGTAACTTCTCCTTATGTCACCACTGTTTACTTATAAACCCAAAACTTTATGTTTTTTTATTTGTTTATTTCAACTCTTTATCGAGTCCCATGCTGCTTCGGACTGGAGGCAGACAATGTACTGTTAAAAATATGTGTAAAAATTCACGTGTCATCGTCTTGAAATTTCTGGCACGTTGCATCTTATACCAGGGACATACCCACCCAGACAAATTCCTTGCATGTTTAATATACTTGGCCAATAAAGATCTTTCTGATTGTAATACACAGAGGGGGTGGAGAAATTTAAGAAAACACTACATGACAAAAGGCTAACAATGACTAGTATATTAGGCTGAGTTCCAATTAGCAGCGCGCGTCAGCAATAAGTGAGGTCCAAAAGCAGCACTTGGATGTGGGAGAATTCAAAGAAACATGAGGTACCTGACGGAGTTCCAGAGACACCAAAGAGGCGATGGCTGAATTTACAGGAACAATCGGTTACAAAAAAACACCACAAAAGTAACACTTAAAAAAGTCACTATACACTGAATCAGTGCTTGTGTGATCCAGTCTTAGCAAAAACAGTACATCGTCAGCTTCTCAGGGCTGGAATCTATAACAGAGCTCATGTTTGTTTGGCCGATGTTATGTGCAAAGACACATAACCTTGTGTAAGTAGCACAAGATCTGAGTATTGCAGAAAAGTAATAGTCTAATGTCTAATGCAGGGTTGGCCAATCTTATCCGCAAATGGCCGTTGGGTATGTGGGTTTCTTCTATAACTCTCTAATTAGAGGGCTGATTGGCTGAAGAGTCATCACACCCGGGTTTGAACGACTGACCTAAAGCTTACCCCAAAAACCAGCCCTTCGTATATAAGACTGGCCACCCTGGTATAATGAGTCACTGTTATCATTTTCCCTGCATCTAGATCATGTGCACTTGTTACTACACAACTGTTGAACGCAGTATGTGCAGCCATCTTGTGGGAGTCACTAGGTCTGTTCGCTCCGCACGTTGGTATAACAACCAAGGAATATGCAGCTAGGTAACAGGACCAGGTGCACCCAATGGCACAAACACTGTTTGCTCAGGATGCACCCATATTCCTAGAAGATACCCCCAAAAACAGAGGGAAACAAATTCATAAGTGTCTTCATGAAAACCAGGATGAAGTTCGATAGCTTCCACGGTCTCGATGATCACTATATATGACGGGAATCCAACTCTTCTGGGCTGATGGGGAGGGAAAAGAGCAAAGAAGCAGCCCCCCCCCCCCCCGCTTCATCTCTCTGAGACTCAGTGGCCTTGCTTCATGAGGCCCTCCAACTTGATTTCATATTTAAGGGCAGCCCTACTGCCATTTCTGTTGTCACATTTTCCTTATCCAAATCCATGGCACATCTATGCCACATCCATGCCATCAAAGCAGATGAGGACACTGAGGGCCTGGGGACAATGACCAAGTGATGAGGACAGAGTGGATGTGAGAATGGCAAGAGGTTGCAAGTCCCTCATAGCTGCAACACTTCAGGCCCTCCAGTTCTCCTCCAGTTCTCCTCTTCAAGCAATAGCAGCACAGAGCCACGGTAAGGGGCATGGGACACTTGCATTAATCACCCCACCTTTGGTGCTGTCGACATACAGCCTAGGGGTCTCTGATTAGTGGTAAGCACTGGTCCGCAATGATGTCACCACTGCGGGGAGACATGTTAATCGCCATTAAAGGGATTTCGGCAGAGCTTGATCTTGCAAGGCTGTGGCTGGTCTCTCAAGGCTTGCTCTAGATCTGCAGAGGGTGTATGAGACAGCCAGCTCTTGGCCCATGGGAGACTAGGAATCCGCTTCTCTAGGTCAGCAGGTCTGGGTTATCAGTCTAGGTCGACCTGGCACGCACCCAGCGCATTGATCCAAGAGGGACTCCCGCAGCAGCCCTCGCCGTTTAATCACGCTTCAGTAGAGTTTCGGCCGCCTTGGGCTATAGACAGCTTGCCGGTCAGGCCCTGCATTCGGCTTGATGCCAAAACTGCACGCACATGTACCGTACGTCAGAAAAAAGACCTAGCATTTAAAGCATTTAAAGATACACATATGACTACAGGGCTCCTGGAATCAAATCAAGCCTATCTGTATTATATGAGATATAATATCAAAAACTCTTTAGAGAAACGCTAGTCAGTTAACTAATTAATTTATTATTATTATTATTATTACCATCATCATAATTTGTTGTTATTATTATTATTATATAAGTATCCCATCAGACATACTACAGGCATTCCTCAAGAATGGTAATACAGTATAATGCATAAAATCAGTGGTGTATACTGTATACTAGTAAACAGTAAAAAATTATAAATCCATACACCTCTTTCTAAAGCTGAGGTGATTCAGTGGGGATTCCTCCCAAACCACACCTGTCCAGGTACCTATGTCTCCTTGACGAGGGCCTATTCTGTGTAACCCCAGATTGACAGGGAGGATGTTCCAGTGAGCCGTTTCTCCACTGCGCTCTGCCTCAATGCATCAAACAGTCAACTGTAACACCGGTCAAGTGTATACATGCACTGCAGCGCGTAGCTAAATCTGTCCATCCAGCACAGCTGCCACTGTTATTTTTGCCAGCAATACTATAGAGGTGAGCGGTAGTTCTCTCCGCCGACGGCACCGGATCGCATTTTGGGCTCCGTGGGATTACGGGGGCCGCGGTGGTGGAGGTGAGACGGGCAAGGCGGCGCCGTCGAGGCGGAGACTGGAGCCTCCCACCCGCCGGCGCCATAACTACTGCCGCCTCACTGCTGTCACTCCGCCGTTTTACACCTCTCCCCGGCATCCTGTTAGCACTTAATACCGGGGTATTTTAAGAAAAATAATTTGAAGCACTGAGTGATCATGCAAAAAAGCAGAAGGGGAAGAAAGGCATAGATAAGTTTTTACGGAGCGCTGGAAGGCCAGCCCAAGGTGTACGCAGCGTCCCTCAGACACACAGTCCCGCTTCTGGCAGGAGTGAGATGCAAACTGACAGACAGGCAGCCGCAGGAAAGGGTTTTATTCCAATTTAGCTCCTGACAGGTGAGCTGCGAATAGCTGAAAGCGCAGCATTTCGCTAATATCCTGTTTGCCCGGCTCTCCCTCTCGCACGCATGCACATGCAGTGTGTGTGCCTGTGTTTTTCAGTGATTTTTTTTTTTCCTGTCAACGATTTGATACGGCCGTGAGTGGTCGGCCGTCGCTGCACGAGGACGGTTCCTGAAAAATGGCTGCGTGGTTGGCGCCGTTAACCCAAGCGAGCGAAGGCTCCTCATTTGACGCAGGGCAGTCTGTTGTACAGGTGTGATGTAATGCCAACCCCCAAAGTGCTCCTAATTATAGGACTTATACTACAGCACTGAGGAACAAGGATTTCCACAGCTAACGCTACAAAAATGCGCAATTAGCTACAGCTACAGATGGACAGATAAACAGGGACTGGAAGTCGGCAATTCCTGTTATAATTCTTAGACTTTATTTTAAATGTGTTCTCTGCAGCCTCACGTCTGCGCTTTTCTCTTCAGCGGCGAGTCCCTTACTCACTGCAGACTCTACAAATGTGAACCAAATTTGCACAGATCTCTTTCCTCCCGAATTTTAAATCTCTATGAGTAACGTTTCCGTTGCACGGCATACCCCGGAGCTAAAGTAATTAGGCCATCGGCCCTCAGAAAGGTCAAAAACCTTCCTTTAAATAAAAAGCATCTTCGTTTTGTGCTGGCTTGAACATGTGGGAACACATTTAATTACTGACCTAAGAAACAACAAAACAATTTTGTCATATCACTGTACTGTACATGATAATGGTTAATACACCCATTAGGGACCATTTTATCAGTATATTTTGGGCTGTCAAAAATGTAGAAGTCCTCTTTAGGTCCATGAACAACACCTCCATCCATCCATCCAGCCACCCATTTATCCATCCGTCTTGCATGATGAACTTCTTCAATAGGTCAAAGCTGTTTTGTGGTCATATAGAGATGGGGCACTATAAAGGAGGCATAAAGTTATTATATAAGGGAACCAAGCGGAGCCTTAAAAAATTTTGGAACATGACTAGATTGGTTGGGGACCCAATATGAAATGAAATTTCATGGGGCCCAAACCCTCTGGTGCCCCCCCTATATTGAGAACAATGTCATTGCTAATGTCCAGCCAGAAGCAGTGCATATGTATTAGCGACCTAACTCCTAGCTACTGCCTATTTCTAAGATACAGTATCCATCACTTGGCTAAGAAAATCAGGTACTTTTGCTTATTAAATATATGCCGTGCAAGAACTGGCAGAGCTGCTTTACTTCAAGTAACCACTGACCTGCTTCAGGATCCAAAAAAGTTTACATTACTGAGCATTAGTACGGGTATCCTGGTGGATGCCGCCACTGGATATATGCAGGTCCAGATCAAGCATCAAGAATAGCCTGGGTGCTACAGCTTACGATCGAACACTTCAACAGTGTCAGAGACTATATATGGGACGGAGCACCTGAGAAAAATCTTTGGATGCATTTCAGAGATATGAGTCTTTTAAAATGCCACGATTACTCTGGCAGACAGCATATAGCTGGTATCCAGGTACTCCGAGGTCCGTATCTATGTACAGCTGCTGTGGGTTTGCCAAGAAAAGCGAAGAAGTTTTCAGCAAATGTGACACACAAAAAATACATTATGTTCTGGTACGCATCCTGGTAGGAATTTTACAGTGTATCACTGGATTCTGTTAAACAGAACTATACAGATATACACCGCACACGCATGTGCTGCACATAAGATAAGGGCTTCATTGTCATTCTATGTCTACGACAAAATGTTTCGTGGCAACAGGCACGTACGAGGATAAATATATACACATAATACAAGATAAAACTACGGCAGTTTAGTAAATCAAAAGGTATGTACGTCTACATATATTCTGAGAACATACAAAAATTATTCCATCCATCCATCGGTTTATCTAGCGCAGGATATACAGAGACATCCACTGTGAAAACGCATTACATTGTTGTTATACCTGCAATGTTAATGGTTCTTAAGTTTTTAAGAAGCTTCAAACAGAAATTGGGAGACTAAGATTTAGCAAATAAGGCAGCAGCACCGGAGCCAGAGATGTCGCGAAGGGAGCACAGAAATCAGGTTTATTCGCAGAGGTAATGAGAGGCAGAACCGTGCGGGAGACGAACACCTCCACATGGCAGCAAGCAGGTTGAGAGTAAAAACAGTGTAAAATAGGTGATGGAGGAGAACCACGGGCGTTTGAATTATACGCGATTCCGCCAGTGACCGTGAAAATCCAGTGTCCGATATTTGCAGACTATTTAGATTATTATAATTTACAATACATGCGGTGAATCACAAGATCAGGAAAGTAAACCGACATTAAAGAGAACCGATTAAATTTAATCAATATTGCTGGACGAACTACTGCACGACTAATTCTCTATTAAAATGCAAGAACGACTTTTACAAAAACTCCTTCACAGTACAATGCAATAAGTCCATGTTATCTCACAAAGTTAATTGCAGTGAGAACAGAGGCTACTCCAATATACATTCATTTTTAAACAAAGTATTAATCAATTCACTATTGGGAATAAAAAACGCCTGAATAATCTAGTTACTGTTAATCTCGTCGACTACTTTGCTTGAATTAAAATTATAAACACATCAATAAATTCCTATATAACCAAACATTACGCAAGAAAAAAGTATTTAATGGTACAGGGAAGCAGCACAGCCGGAAAGGGTTTTAAAATATTCGCAGAAATTCAAATGGGTGTCGCACTCGGTTACAGCACTACGAAGAGAAATCGCTAAAAACGTAAGAACTGGCCAGACTGGAAGAGAAAAACAAAGATATGAACAATGTCAAAATACTGCTATATAAAACGATTATGCGTTGATTGCCAAGTATCAGCAAGTGAGACAAACTCACGTCTGCAACAAGATTTCCCCTAAATCCAGTGTTTCCCCGCTGAATAGTATCACATGTGGCTGCCTTTACCGTAAGCGCGCAGTCTCCCGCGGGTCCGTGGACGTTCGGTCCCCCTGTCCCGCGTCGCCGTGTCTTAGGCGGGATCGCTGGCGCACCGTAAAGCGCTTTCTGACCGCTAGCTGCCTGACAGATGCCCGCACGCAGGTCGGAAGCCCGTGGGAATTTGCGAGGATGCCGACAGGTCCCTCCGCTAAGACAGCGCCTTCGGGGAGCCGCGCACGCCGTAGATCCGCCTTTTTAAATCATCAGCACCATCCACACTCTGACTGCATGCATGGAGGATGCTGCACAAACAACTAAATACTAGTCACAAGATATAGCATTTTCACGTGACTATAGGATGAGAAAAAGCAATACATGATTTAGCCCTTTGACCACATCGATTACTAGTTGTGGCATTTTTTTATATCCGACAGGTAGTAATAACATTGTTTGTGTATATATGATTAGGTTAACTTAGATATTAGACCTACGCTACGCGTTACTGATGATTGGCAGTTACGTTTAGGCGTATTCGTGAATTATAAAAAGGTGTAGAGATACGGAGTGTTCGTTTCCGTTTGTAAATCAAATTAATAGACTGAACTGGAAGGTGATCAGACCTCAGTTTTAATGATTGATTCATTTTTATGTTTCCTACCAGTTACGGTTAATACATGTCATATATAATTAATCTTCATTTTTACTTCGGCAGCTGTCCAGGGTGGATCTTCTTTAACTTGGTCAAGATTGAATCAGACATGTAATCATAAATTTTACCATAAAAGACCCTTCAACACCATATTACAATAGGCCTATTGAAAAATAAAGTATGCCTATACCAACATTATTGATGATGATGAAGATGATGATAATGATGGCACCACAATATGGACAAAAGTATTGGGCCACCTGGTCATTACACCAACAGGAACTATTGTGACATCCTATTCTAAATCCATAGGAATTAATATGGTGTTGCCCCCCCCCCCCCCCTTTCAGCTATAAACAGCTTCCACTCATTCATCCAGGAGAGCATTTGAGAGGTCAGGCACTGATGTTGGAAGTGAAGCCCTGGCAGGCAATCTCTGTTCTAGTTCATCCCAAAGGTGTTTGATGGGGTTGAGATCAGGGCTCTGTGTGGCCCAGTCAAGTTCTTCCACACCAAACATAATTCGTCAACCATGTCTTTATGGACCTTGCTTTGTGCGCTGGGGCACAGTCATGCTGGATCAGAAAAGGGCCTCTTCCCCAAAGTCTTCCTACAAAGTTGGAAGCATAGAGTTGTCCAAAATGTCTTGGGATGCTGAAGCATTAAGAGTTCCCTTCACAGGAATTAAGGGGCCAAGCCTAACCCTTGAAAATTCAACCTCTTACCGTTATACCTCCTCCACCAAACTTTACAATTGGCACAACGTAGACAAGCAGGTAACGCTCTCCTGGCATCTGGAAAACTCAGACTCATCCATCAGACTGCCAGACAGAGAAGTGTGATTCGTCACTCCACAGAACACATTTCCATTGCTCCAGAGTCCAGTGGCGCCGTGCTTTACGCTTTACGGCATTCCGTCTGACGCTCGGCATTCTTCTTGGTGATGTGAGGCTTGCATGCAGCTGCTCGGCCATGGAAGCCCATTCCGTGAAGCTCCCAGCACTGCGTGCTGGGGGTTAATGCCAGAGAAAGTTCGGATCTCTAATTATCGAGTCAACAGAGCGCTGGGAACCTTTACACACTGTGTGCCTCAGCACTCGATGACCCGGTTCTGTTACTTTACATGGTCTCCCACTTTGTGGCTGAGTTCCTGTTGTTCCTAAACGCTTCCACTTTGCAATAATGCCACTTACCATTGACCGTGGAATACCTAGCAGGGAAGAAATTTCACAAATTGACTTAAGCAAAGGTGACATCCTACGACAGCACTATTTGTAAATTTACCGAACTCTTCAGAATGACCCATTCTTTCACAAATAACCTGACTGCATGGCTGGGTGCTTCATTTTACACACTGGTGGTAATGGGTCTGAATGAAACACCTGAATTCAATGATTAGGAGATGTGTCCCAATACTTTTATCTATATAGTGTATTAGTGCCATTATGCTATTGAAATAAAATTTGGGAAATAATTCTACAGTTTGATGAAACTAAGCTGATTTGGTTTCCTGGGAACCTAGCTAGCAAAAGTTTATTTTTCGGGAGCGTAAATGATTCACATGTGCGCCTCAAATGAGTCCGCACAGCATTTTGCGCTATCATGTATCTGCACGCCGGCAACATGACAAAGTGGCTCAGCTGCACGTTCAGCAGCAGCGCAGTGAAATCGTCGCACGTCCTATAGCAGCTCAGCCTGCCGTCACCCAGGCCATTAGCGCTGATGGATTATTGTAATATATGTCACGCCCATGGAGAATTTAACATGCGTAATAGCGTTCTATGCATTGAGTACGAAACCGTGTGTTTTGTAAAAACCAAACAGTTTCGAGACCTTGTGTAACGTGCCGGGTGCATGCAGAGCGTACAGACACCAAAACAAAAGTCCAAAGGAAACTAAACCAGGGATTTATTTGAATGTACGAACACATCG
>JABFDZ020000097.1:9938799-9949871 GCA_019775955.2 Pollimyrus isidori | reverse complement strand
CAAACACATGCACACCGATGCCAACCCATCACAGGGTACACTCACTCACCATTCACACAAACACATGCACACCGATGCCAACCCATCACAGGGTACACTCACTCACCATTCACGCAAACACATGCACACCGATGCCAACCCATCACAGGGTACACTCACTCACCATTCACACAAACACATGCACACCGATGCCAACCCATCACAGGGTACACTCACTCACCATTCACGCAAACACATGCACACCGATGCCAACCCATCACAGGGTACACTCACTCACCATTCACACAAACACATGCACACCGATGCCAACCCATCACAGGGTACACTCACTCACCATTCACGCAAACACATGCACACCGATGCCAACCCATCACAGGGTACACTCACTCACCATTTACACAAACACATGCACACCGATGGGAAATTTTACAGTTCCAATTCCCCTTATCATGTCTTTGGACTGTGGGGGGAATCTAGAGAACGTGGAGGAAATCCCAGGATGACACGAGGAGAACATGCAAAATCCACACACCTAGAGACTCAATTCCCAGTCCCATTGCTGTGATGCATAAATGCCATCCACTGCGCCACCCCAAACAATAAAACTGCAATATGGAACGCAAAAGGGGTGTTTATTTAGCAAGAAAATCACATGATGAGCACCCCTGTAGGCAGCGTCATCTCCAGCCATATCTGTGATAATGGTCCTGCGGTGGCAGGTAGAGCTACTCTGGGAATGAAGCGGAGGAGGATGGAGGCCCAGGGCAGCACTCACCACTTTGGGCTTAAAGGGCGGCTGGATCTCACGGTTTTCCAGCCGCTCCCAGTCGATGCGCCGGAAGAAGGCGTGCTCCTTGATGTCCCGCTCGCCCTCCAGGCCGCAGCCCAGCCGTTTGGAAGGGTGCTTGGTCATCAGCTGGGGGGACAGGGGCAGGAAGCAGTGACGTCAGCAAGGTTAAGGCTGTGGGACACTGAGTACCAGTGCAGGCATGCTACCATGGTTACCATGCAGTCCTAGGCAGGCCCTTCAGGGAGCAGATAAGCCAGAAAGATGCACGAATTGGGTGATACAGCTGCTAAACCGTGCATCTCTCCACATGTCACAAAGCTTAAGGCATGCGGAATGATTTCAGCGGAATTAAAATGCATCGGTAAATCTATTTCTAACCCTTGACAAGCTGAGTTATGTATTAATAACTGATGGCATTAATAATTCATTATTTCGAGATCACGCGGCATGCTGGCGTGTGTCAGGCACGGGGATCTGAATGACCCCAGGTCACATGGGCCAGCTGACTGACTGCAAAGTGGCCACCCCCTGCTACGCTGTGAAGCCCCTCTGCCTCGACACCCCGAGTCGTACGGTATATGCCGCGCGGGCTGGAGTCGACAACAGCAGCCTGTGTGTGGCAGCAATGTCTAGGCTTTCACAGCAATGGACCTTTGGAATATCATGTTTGGTTAATCAATATATATTTTACTTGTTTAACTAATTAAGTTAAATAATTCACAGCGCTAGTAAACCTGAACAAACACATGGAATGGCTGGGGTGCCCCTGAGGACAAGGTTGGGAACCGAAGTGGTGTTCATCTAAGGGGCATCCAACTCCGGTCCTGCAGAGATGCCATCCAGGAGATTTGTTGTCATACCCGGCTTCTGATGAGCCACACCTGTTCTCAGGTAAATACCAGGAGCAGGTGTGGCTCATCAGAAGCCAAGTGGGACAGAAGACCTACTGGATCGTAGCTCTCCAGGACCGGAGTTGGAGACCCCTGATCTAGGCAATCAATAACATACCAGTAACTTTTTGGAGAACAGAATAAATTCTTCGATTTTTCTGTGCAACTTTTAATTTGCATATGTTGTTTTTTTCTGACCAAATATACACTGACTGCCAAGATACACTAACTGCCTAAGAATTTTTTGTACAATACTGCATATAAATATATAACCAAGTTACCCAAGTCTTCATTGCCGCCTCCTCCTTTCCAGACCACAAATGTAACATGACAGGAAAATGAATGCAGTGTTTGGAAATAAAACTCAAGCTTCACTTTCTGCATGAGATTCAAGGGGTGATGGACGCGCAGTGGACGCGCAGTGGACGCGCAGTGCAAATTCCCGCACTGCGGAGAGAGTATTGGTTGAGAGGCGTCACCACCGTTGGCCACAAACACCGGCAGAACTGAACCAGAGACCTCCCGCACACTGGCGTACTCTGGCCACAGCTGCCGGGGAGATGAAAACACAATTCACAGCTATTTTCACGGACCTGTGCGCCCTGGCTGGCTGAAAACCCAAAGCTGAAAATGGGCGTGATGCATCTAATAAATAAGAAATTCTGGCTGCTGAAGCACGGCAAACAGGCCGCTTTGAGGAAAGTTCCCTCATTAAGCAAGCGGCTCGGCAATGCCCCAGCAACTTCGCTGCTGTCCTGCTCTCTTAATGATCTCCTTGAATAAAATAAGTTTAACTTCTGCATCGTCTAAGCTTTCTGAAGAGGCTTTTTTTGGTAGATATTTAAGAAAGGGAGGAAAACATTGCTGAAAGGGAAGGGGGGGGGCAGTGTGAGGCTGCAGGCTGCAGTTTCGAACCCTACTCCAGCTCCGGATGAGGGACAGTCTCATGGTCTTCAGTGCCTGGGTTTCCCCCAGGTACACCGGCGTCTGGTGGCAGTCCAAGATCATAAGGCGTTCCTTGGACTGGCATCCATATTCTATATGCTTTTGGCTCCCCCCTAATCAGCACCGGCCTTGGCCAAGGCCGCTGATGCATCCAACAACTCCCCTGGAAGAACAAGGCAGTGAGACTCTCTTACATTCCTCTGCCCCAACCAGAAGGACTCCCTTCCCCCATCCCATGCCTCCGCCGCTTCACACCCCCAGCGTGAACAGGCGGGTCTGTGACCAGTACCGTAATGGCTGCAGGACCGGATGGATGTTTTGTCTATGCTGGGCTACCTCTACATGCCCATTTCCCTCCCTTGTTGCAAGTCACGACTTTTTATATTGTAGTGACCATGTGCTTATGTTGCTGGGGTGTTTTTTTCAGTTCCTTCATTATATTCCCTACTGGACTGGAGTACAGTCTGAGGGCTGTTTTTTATTCTCCCCCTCTCACCTCCTGTTTCTCTGTTTTCCCTATATCCCCAGGCCATCAGGGAAATTCACTAGCCTTCACAGGGCCTGATGACATACTGTACAGAGGCCACCAGGGGCATTCACTAGCCTTCACAGGACCTGATATACAGAGGCCACCAGGGGCATTCACTAGCCTTCACAGGGCCTGATGACATACAGAGGCCATCAGGGGCATTCACTAGCCTTCACAAGGCCTGATGACATACAGAGGCCACCAGGGGCATTCACTAGCCTTCACAGGACCTGATGGCATACAGAGGCCATCAGGGGCATTCACTAGCCTTCACAGGACCTGATGGCATACAGAGGCCATCAGGGGCATTCACTAGCCTTCACAGGACCTGATGGCATACAGAGGCCATTAGGGGCATTCACTAGCCTTCACAAGGCCTGATGACATACAGAGGCCATCAGCAAACCTAGAAGTCTGCTGACACTCAGGCCCTTGATTCTAGACAGGACAAAAGCAGAGGGTGGGGCTTTCGTTGCAGTCATGTAACACGGTATTGCATCATACCATATTATGTAATAACTCAACAAAATGTAACAAATTTTCGTTAATATAGGTAATCAAGGGTGTGTTCCTGAAAACTGCAATGCTAAGTATAATGAGGTATGAAATGTATGACCTAGTTGTTAGTGGGTTACTAAACCAGATAGAAAGAGAACTTCTTACCCATTAAGTAATCAGAAGTAAAATACTGTTTTAGACTCAACCTTCTAGGACTGAAACTATAAGGGTGTACACTGGGGAATCGAGGGTTAGAACAAATAATCTTGCACAGAGTTGGTGGATGCTAATCAGCACCAATGTGTTCTGGGGGCAGGGTGGTGCTGCCATAGCGCCGTGATGTAGTGAACTCTCTGGGACACACTGGGAATCCGCCAACCTCTTCACAGCCGGAAATGCAGAGCGTATGGGATGCAAGCACTACAGACGCAGTATGTGAGTCAGGAGGGCCAGCAGCATGGTAAACAGGGACATCCAGCCAGAAGGTTGCTAGTTTAAGTCCTAGCTGGAGCTCTGTTTTTGTGCCAGCCGATTGCTGGGGGATGTCTGGGTCTGAGGGAAAAATGCTACTTTTGATGGAATGTGTCACTTAATCATCTAAATCTAAACGTCTACAACATTGTGCTGCCACCACGCTAACAGGTCACCGGGTCAAGGCAGAACCTGCATTCCTGACAGCTGCAGTTTCCCTCGGAAATACGCCTTCACACATACGCAGCATCACAAGGGGAGTGATTAGATTGCTGATCAACGAGTCATTCTGCGTGCAAACCCCACTGCTTCTGCATGTTAATTAATGCATCCAAATCACCTCAAAAACTCCATTCGGGCGTCAGGACCTGAAACACTGCCAAAAATATCAGCAAGCCAAACCATGTGTCTCATTCTCGTTGTCTTCTGGGCCAGGGCAGTGACAGGAAGTATATTTTCATTAGGAACAGAGCTCCCTAAATGGGTTGTGGTCTGGTACCAAATGAATGAAGCAGGTTGACAAATGAATACAGATGAACCCTTCAGTGTTCCTCTGGACTGGGCACGACTGAGAGTAACACTTAATAAGTTAATGGTCAGGTTCCAGGTTCTGCTGAACAAGAGGGCGTAAAGTTACTTGGAGGCAGTGTCATTCTTCTGTCGCCTCCGGGGGGCAGCTCGTTTGCCACACTGACCTCAGTCTCTCACTTAGTTCGTCGAGCAGCCAGGGTACAAGCAGGCATAGCCTGACAGCCAGGTAAACCCACAGAGCTGTGAGAACACAGCTGAATATCTAACCTGGAACGCAGGCCTACTAACTAGCACTGCTGAGAGCAACCTAGCCACCTTCCTGGGTAAGAATCACACTAAGCCTGGAGCATATGCCACTGGTGCACTGGGTTCAAGCAGAGGAACACCCGGGATGGGAATACAGTCCACTGTAAAGCGCGCCAACTCTGCTACCAAATCAGAGATGCCAAATTACCTAAGTGCATGCTTGAAGGATCACAGAAGGAAACTGGAGAGAACATGCAGACTCCACCCACCCAGAAGGGGTGGTATTTGAGCCAGCAACTCAGGAGACAGGGGGCCTTAGCAACACCCTATATAATCTGTCCCTTCTGTTTACTGTTTAGTAGAGAGTTACAGGAGTGGGGCTAGAAACCCTCATTGTCTTTTAAGCCAGGACATCAGTCTTTAGATGCAGACAAAACTGTGATGGTCCAGGGCCCCTTAAATGGGTGGGGATGTGGCGCTTTCTGTCTGAACTGCGATTTGTGGCACAGAAGGTAGTGCTACTGTTGGTAGGGTGTTTGGTAATTTGGGAACCCTAAATTGCTCCTGGTGAGCGGATTGGTGCCTTGCATGGCAGCCTCCACCACTGGTGTGTGAATGTGAGGCAAACTGTACAGCGATTTGAGTGCCCAAAGGAGTGGAAAAATGCACTATATAAATGCAATACATTTACCATGAAGAAATCTGGGTGTTATGGTGCATAGAATTTGCCGTGGGGGTTCCCCACGGTAGAGTGGATTTTGCCAAGAAGGGACCCCTCAACATTACACTTAAGGGCCCCTATAAAGTTCTGGGCCCCCCTGGATCTTCCTGGGTATACCCATGTCCCCCCGATGTTCTTGGTCAGCTTGCAAGGGTTAGGATATTACTATATTTATGCAGGTTATTTCGCATTTATACTAATAATGTCACATTTGGTCGCTCAGCGATTGGCACTGCTTCCTCACATATCCAGGCTTGTGTGTTCAAACCCCACCTCTACTCTTTGTGTGCAGTTTGCATGTCCATGTCAGCCAGGCTACCAGCATGCAGTAGGTCTAACTGGTGCTTTGCAACTGCCAGTAGTGGATGATTATAGGTGCTGACCCTGCGATGGAATGGCATCCTGTACAGCGTGTCCCCTGAATTTAGGATGACCACCTAGTCCATGTCGGGGTGCAATATGAAGTAGGATAGGGTCAGTTTCATTTAAAAGGACCTGGGTTTCACTTTAGTACTGCAGTGTGCTGATTGGTCAGTCTCCTATAATTATGCTAAAAAACACTAATGCTAATGTGAAACGGCTGGATGAGTGTTTCAATCAAGAAAACAAACCAGTAAAAGTATGAGACGAACCAAGTAATTTACCCCCTGTGAGAAACTGGGTATCATGGATATGCAAAGTATTTGGGATTGCAGTCGCAGATGGTTTATGTCCACATTCTGTGACACAGGGCGGAATCCTCGGGGACAGACGTCATTAAAAGCTTTCTTCGCACCCGGGCTTGGTATAAATTTGATCTCGTCACCAGAGACGTCTCGTTACAGACACACGATGCTGTCCCTTGTGCTGCTGTTCCTCCACACCCAGGCACTGGGCAGA
Organism: Pollimyrus isidori; assembly: GCA_019775955.2. NCBI lineage: Eukaryota > Metazoa > Chordata > Actinopteri > Osteoglossiformes > Mormyridae > Pollimyrus > Pollimyrus isidori. The sequence continues at coordinate 9,943,371 of JABFDZ020000097.1, read as the reverse complement.
CCTGTAAACCTGCTGAGTGCTCTGTGGCACAGAGATATGCCCCCACGTGCCCACACCCGGGACACCTCCGCTCCTCCCTCCCACTGCAGCCACCTTCACTCCTCAGAGCGCGTTTTCTACTTGTCATGGCTCTCATCTTGGCAACATAAACACCTCCTAATCTCTTAAAAGGGCTTTTCCTTGCTCTGCCTCTGCTGGCTGCAGATCTAGGGATACGAGGAAGGGGATGTCGGCCAGGATCTACCGCTTATATCTAAGTGCTTTCAGTAAGGGACACTGCATTAGCATCCCTAATCTAGTCACGGCAGTTGCTCCCCAGTCCCTCGTAAATGGGTCCATGAAAATGCCAAACTGTATTTATAGAGCATCGAACGCTTTGTCTCTGGGTAAGTATCGAGCTAGGCCCCAGGCCAGGATTCTGCAGCGGTATGTCGATAGATATCGCAGTACGCTAAGCGCTAATCATCTGGGAGAGGTACGGGTTACGCTCTAACAGGGGCCATAATGATATCACAAGCAGCATTAATGCATCTGTGAACAAAGAAAATCACATAAATTCGGTGCTTGGCGTTAGATTTACAGTTCAACTTCCCATCCCGCCTCTGGTCTCCACGGGTACAAAAGCCTCAGATAAACAGCCGCATAATTAACGGATATTTCCGCTGCAGAAGCTCCCCTGGGCCTGGTCCTTTGCTTTGATTCCCCTCGCTACCAGCATTGAGCTACCTGCACCGCTAATAGCTCAGTAAGGCTTCAGATCAGTGGATTTAATTGTTGCTATTCATTAACTGCTGCCTCTAAGGATTAGAAAAAAAATATCTGCCGGAAACATCTTCCTTGCACACTCAAGGCTCCACGTACACTGACTGAAGATATTATAAGTGAGGAGCATATCTGACCAATTGGTGTGTGCGGCACACTCCCTGAGGAACGTCGCCCCGAGGACAGCATTCCCGCATGGGCAAGTGGGACACGGCTGCAGGAAGAGCAACGCAGCCCTCAGGAGTGGAAAGGGATGAAGTAAAGTGACAAGACTGACTTACGCCTTTGCAGATGGACACTGCCTCTTTGGACATGGCCTTGGGGTAGGACACGTTGTGCTCCATGATGGATTGGAAGAGCTCATCCTCATCTTCTCCATCGAAAGGAGGCTGTGAGATACCAGGGAAAAGGAAATGCAGATGGTCTGATCATGGTGCCTGACTCAGTACTAAAGCATGATATAAAAGTGCGAGTGTGTGTGAGTGCATGTGTATGTGTGCGGGTGTATATATGAGAATATGTGTGTGTGTGTGCGCGTGTGTTTGAATGTGTGTGTATGTGAGTGTGTGTGTGTGCCTGTGTGTGTATGGAGGGGCCTTAGAAAAATCACAGAAACAATGCAGTTGTGATGTAAAGCAGAAAAACAGACTTTCAGAGACTTGTTCTGTACAGCTGATTATGCGCAAGACAACGGGAACGAAGCTCAATTTATTGTTAGATGCGTAATAAACGCAGGGTCACACCAGCTAGTCTATAATCACCAAAATTACATGCCTGTTTTCTTAAACCATCTTACAGAAAAATAAAAATATCTTAGAGGAGATTTAAAAATCAAGCTACACGCTCTGTTCGCTTTTTTCCATGAAATGAGTCACGCGCGATTGTTTCATCTATTGTATTATTTGGATTAAGATATCAGGGTTTTTTTTTTTTTTTTCCAAAGGTGTTCGGTGAAGAGCAGCTGAATAAAAAGCCTTCTGCTAACAGCCCTCTCTGCCAAAAACAGCCCTTCACATGAGAGGTGGATTTATATATATTTACACATACATATTCTTTTTTTTTAAAAAAATACAGTACACTCATTAACCCCTTCACCGTGCCCAGGAACAACCAAGAGCCCCAAAACCTGCACAGGCTGAAAGAGAAGGTCCGTTCAGCCACGCGGGGATGAAGGAGGGAGAGACAGCGGTCGGACGGCCTAACGGAGACACTACAGGGAGCGTGAAGCTGGCCGTGTGAAACAGCTGCCACTCCATACCTTCACAGCTCCCAAAGCTCACAGCGAGGGCGGACGGGTGCTAACCTGAGCCTCAGCTCACAGGTCCTCACCCTCTGCTGCTGACTGACTCCCCCCCCCCCCAAATCAGGGAAAGGGTTAACCGCAGGGGAGGGCCGAGTAGGTGGGCGACTCCCCGTAGCAGTGCGGGGAAATACAAAATGACATTTCTACTTCATGATACTGCGCGGCCTACTTCAAGCTGGACGCTGACGCCGGTGGTGAGTGGTGCTTGTTACAGCGGCCTAATGAAGACGTAGAAAGCTGATTGGAGGGGTGGAGAGCAGCAATAATGGTCAGAAAAATGGCTAGTCCGCAGGCGGAGGGGGCTGGGTTGCGAATCTTCCCCCTCGTAATGCCCTCTCTGCTCCCTGAGTGCGTGTGTGGCGTTGGGCGAGTGCAGAGTGCACTTCTGACTATAGAGTCCATTAGCGCAGGTCTTTTGGTGCTGTGACATACAGGCACAGGGGAAAAACACACCAGGCACTATGTGAACAACCAGGGTTTATGGGCTCAAGAGCAGTAGGGAGGATGGAGCAGGAAATGCAGGGGCAGTGGAAGCACATTCAGTCTGGCAGAGTCAACGAGCGAGAGTCACTGTGGGGGGGGAGGCCAATAGGCTGACTCCCTTACCACCCTGAGCCCAGACTTTTCCATTAGAATATAGATTGACAAAGCGCTTCACCAAATCCGGATGCGATGTCAGTCCATTGGAGGGGTATTATTTCTTTATGGCAACTCCAAATTAACACTCAAAAGGAACGAATTCCTCTTCATAAAGAACATCTGATTCAGCAAACATCCCAGCAAACATCTAGTTATCTAGGACCATGTCATGGTGAGCCCAGAATCCACCTCCAGCAAGCACAGGGAACAAGGTGGAGGGCTCCCTGGATGGGCTGTTAGTCAACTGCAGGGTCTATTGTGGTATCATAAAATCATGTTTACCAAGCTGGCAACTATTGGATTTAAAAATATATCTTCTGAAAGCCAATGCTGTTCAAAAAACCCATACAGCATGTCGTATACTGTATATGTACAACAGCTACTGCATGGCAGCGTGCATGAATGCATATGCAGAAATAACAAAACAAATATGGTTATTATTTAAAAAGATCAATAAACAAATGAACAGCCACCCTCCACTGAACAATGGTCTTGAACATATGGACGGTGGATGAAAGGATGTGGAGATTATGACGGCTGTATGAGACAAACCTGGCCGGCCAACATCTCGTAGAGCAGGACTCCGTACGCCCACCAGTCCACTGAGCGGCTGTAGGGCTGATACGCGATAATCTGCAGAGGGGAGGGAACACAGCAGCGTGAGAGATGCTCTGCGCACCTTCAGCACGGCATTCTCAAAACACACAAGCATTCATTAAATGCTGCACCTCTGTGAAGGAACTTAGGGTGTCATAAAGCGGAGAGCGAGCGAAAACGCTGCACTGCTACACATGCCCTCTGTGCTAAAAGAGTCAGTCAATCTCTCCCAGATAGCAATTAGCATCCTCTTCTGTCTACAACCCCTCATCAATTATAGGGAAAAGTACAGCTTCCTCTGCACTATTTTTACCATCTGCTGTAAGAAAGGACCAGCTTTCGGCTGCACGTGTGTAATTAAGTATCCGTAGTAAGAACGATTTTCCTATCAGGGCTAAATTAGCTCTTACTCTGAAGAAGAGACCTCCTTTTACGAGGCAACGGCCAAGATAGGCCAAGGAAACAGCGTAAGTAATGGTACAGAAAGAAGTTGAACTGACAAAACTTAATAAAGAAGGATTTTACCATCTACACAGAATCTATTTTTAAGTTGCACAGCGCCTTAGAGCAGGCGGAACGCGTGCACAAACTCACAGTCACTACTTGCCATTTCCCCATTTATTCACCTCTGTGGAATTATACTGACGATCTCTGCCAAATACTGGTTCTTTTTCTTATTCATTTCCTTAGTGCTGTTGTATTATTTATGGCCTATATGCCTTATGAAACTACTGCACGTGACTGATCTACTGTACACTTGAACAGCCTCAAACACACACAATAAAAGAAGAAGAAAAAAATCCACCAAGCAGTTATGTGCGTCCATTTCCTGTGTGTGGAGGACAGCAGAGAGGAGTGTGCAGAATGGGGCCACTTTCGGGCATCAGCAAATGACCCTCGAGTGAGTTACATCAAGTTACTGTCTGTCAAAACCATGAGACACGTTATCCTCCAACTCATTCACTTGGCCCATCTGAAGCTCTGAAAGTCATCAATTATATATGTGTAATGATGAAATGGAAGAGCAGTGAGTGGAAAAATGGAGTTTAAGTGGCTTTGTTCAACTAGATACTTGGCAGGAGACATCCTTCACGGGACCCTGCAGGCCACATAAACGAGGGCAAAGCAAAGTCATTCTTCACTTACGTAAAATGTGCCGACATCTGCATACAGTATGTGTGTGCATGTAGCCCACGGTGTGTGTGCATGTAGCCCGCGGTGTGTGTGCATGTAGCCCGTGGTGTGTGTGCATGTAGCCCGCGGTGTGTGTG
>JABFDZ020000097.1:9896616-9919229 GCA_019775955.2 Pollimyrus isidori | reverse complement strand
CCCCCTCGCCCGCCCCCCCCCCCCCCGTCCCGCCCCCCCCCCCCGCCCCCCCCCCCCCCCCCCCCCCGCCCCCCCCCCCCCCCCCCCCCCCCCCCCCACCCAGCATATGGGAGACGGTGCACAGCTCATTATGCTGCTGCATACAGGAGTTAATGGTAAAATTATATTGCCCGCAGGTGTGATTAAGATGTGAAACAAAAAAAAAAGAATATTTATGATTATACTGATTTCAAAGCAATTCTGTCCCCAGATGAACCTGGGAGAAAGGAATGAAAGTGGGCTGGTGTGGCCAAACTGTCACTGTGTCCCTCGAGCACAGCTGTGGCCTGACATGGGAGCCGATGGGAGGCCCCTGGTGATTGTGCCGCCAGGTGTCGGCGATCGAGTCTCAATTATAAGCAGGAAGCTTCACGATAAGCCTTATTCAGTCGTGGGACACACAGTAAGCCTACCACAAGAAACGTGGTAGGAACATGCAACCCACACACACACACACACACACACCACCAAAGCGAATGACTTCATGCAGAGCAGATCATGGAAGAAGGCCACAGGTCTCAGCCAGCGTGGGAGGACGACTCCCCCCCGCCCGCCTAGATTATTAATGCCTCAAGGCCAGATGCCCACTCTGGTCATTCAGTCTCTAGCAGCAGTAAAGTACATCACCTTTCATGACCGCAGCTCCCAGCTGCAACGATACGAGGGAGAAGGGCAGAGACACTCCATACACACCCGATTTATATGCACTGACATCAGACTTATTGATATAGTACTGCAAGGCAGACATTCATTCTGAGAGAACAAATGAAGTCATAACTGCAAATAAGCACGATGGATGGTTTTTCTATATAACTGATTAGAGGATGAGAAATATAGGTAGATGGGGCGTTAATAACTTCTCAGGCCTAATTTATGCAAATCGATACAAAAACTTTAGTGTCCCTCCGCCTTCAGGGCCCCAAGTGATGTAAATGACTGTCCAATAAGGAGCGATTAGGCCAAACAAATCCACCTATAGGATTAGGGAAAATTTTTATGAACCAAAAAAAAAAAAAAAATGTGTTGGGTTTTGATTTAAAAAGTGGAAGGAGAAGATTAGAAATGAGCAAACGGACTCCCCACGCTGAAAGCTCGTGTCGTGCAAACTCGGCTCTCTTTTGAAAAACACGGTTATTTGAGTAAGCGCAGCGCCGTAAACGGCACGGATGTTGTTAGGGACACCGCAGGCTGCTCACGGTGCCCAGTACACATCTGTCTGCTTTCGAAAGGGCAGAGACAAAGCCGCTTTTACGGGGGGATGTTTATCCTCACCAGCCGCAGACCGGAGACTTCATCAGCTCTGACACGCCGAAGGACAGGGAGCCCATGAAGTCGTTGCGGGTGGTGCGGTCCCAGTCCCAAACCTCAATGGAGAGCCGGCGGTCCTTGTCCGAGGGCTTCAGCTTGCTGTGAGACACACGGGGAGCGAGTGAAGCATGCCATGACGCAGAAGCGTGGCCCGGCGGCGGCTACGGGCGGCGCTCCGACTCACAAGGCGAAGGACTCGTTCCAGATGGGGTTCAGAGAGGAGCGGATGGTCTTGGTCTTCTGCTTGGTCTCGTTCTTTGGGTCGGGGATGAGCTTCAGTTTGACGTAGGGGTCAGACAGTCCGTTGGGGTCCATCGGGATCAGATTTTTTCCCTCCCCGACTGCAGAAAACAAACACACAGGCGGGCAGAAAGCCCATTTTAGAGAAAACGTTACACCGGTAAATGACTGGCATGCAATCAAAGGTGTTTTTAGTGCTTTGCTTCTTCGAGGATATCAGTCATGGGTGAATTACCTACTTAAACATCAGTGAACTTAACAAAAGGTTTACAGCTACTCCAGTGCAGGTATTTACTTTCTGCACATCACGGGCCCGCTTTTCCCACAGCAGAGCTCACTGCGGGGGTGTGAACTGATTATACCTCCTTGTAATAAGGGGGAAAACACCTCGCCTCTCAAATGAAGCTTTTCCAGAGCTAACCATCAACAATGTGCAGCGAGACCAATGCGGCTGGTGGAAGTGCCTTTACGGCTTTGATGAAACAGATCAAACGGTTATGGAAATCAACGCTGTGTTTACGGGGCAAAGGCTGGATTAAAATAATATCAGAGATCAGGAGGCATCAAAGGATTGTCCTGCAGCCGACCTTACATGGCTGAACGGAAAAGCCTCCCAGGTTCAAAGGCTTTCAACTAACAACACGGTCATGTACACGGAGAACACGTGGCTGAGATTTTACTCGCACGTGACAAAAAAACACTGCCACGGATGCTTCGCGAGAAGTGAGGTGTCCATCCTGTGCAGCCTGAAACCGCGGCACTATAATGATAAAAGAGAAACGCCTGTTAAGTCCGAGAGCCCAGTATAAGTTTTCACATTATTATGGTCACCGCTGCACATAACAAATGTGGGATCTAACAGCTCACAGTTTAGCAGTCGGTAAAACAACAAAGCGCGACTGAAGCATTCAGTCCCCACAAGAGGAAACTCAATTTAACAAAAATCTGTCACTGCAATAAAGAAACTAAAAAATTCCTTAAGTCTTATATTTAGTTTGGTTACTTATGATTAAGGTTAGGGCTGGGTGGGGGTTTAGCTTGTCATGGCAATAGGGTTAACCTGTAGAAATGAATGGAGGGTCCCCACAAAGATACAAATACAAATGTGTGTGTGTGTGTATGTGTGTGTGTGTGCGTGTGTGTGCGTGTGTGTATGTGTGCGCGCGCATGCCGTGTGACAGCTGCAGAGGCCACCAGGGCAGCGCGGATGGCAGGGGCTTTAACAGGCCATTAACAGCCTGGAGGAGCAGCCACTCTCCTTGTTTCAACTCCCCCCTGGGCACGAGGACCTCTGGGGAGTCACACCTGCCGCTCGCACCCTGTTGCCGTGGCGCGGCACGGAGTCAGGCTGACCGATGCCGGAACAGGGAGGGACCGCTCCGGGCCAGATGGCCGGTCACCATGTCACCGGTGCACAATGACACACGCCGCTACACACCCCCGGAGAGGCACATCTGCCTTAACACTACCCGCGTGCATCATGGACTGCGGCCTTTTAAACACTAATTAGCGCCAACGTCGATGGTTGTTGGCCTTGGCCTTTCAGACAGTAATTAACGCTAGACTCCGGCGACGTTAAAAAGATAGAGGGAAGCCGGTGTCACACGGCGAAGCTTCACGGGTCGCAAATCAAATTAAAATGTGATCTGGAACCTGCCATCCAAACACAGAACTGAGACCGGGGGTCACACACGAAGCAAAGTGGTTTCACTTCACTGCCGTTTCCGAGGATGCACAATGTGCGGTTAGGGGTGGCAGTGCAGCGGTTCTCAATCCGGTCCTTGGGCATCCTCAGACGTTCCATGTTTTCGCTCTCTCCCAAACAGTCTACATTTTTTTCTAAGGGAGCTGGGAGGGAGCAAAAACATGGAACTTGTGGGACCCCCACGGACCAGGTTAAGAAGGACTGCGGCAGAGGACTGAGTAGCAGGAGCACTGGAACCTTACAACGTCTTCTGCGGCTTCATCACGTGACCCTGACACTAAGCATCGACGCTGAGCGGGAGCTGTACAGGTTCAGTCTCCAGAGAACGAGCCCACGTTGAAAGGAATGCAAGGCTGCCTCTCAAACAATGAAGAGAAAGAAGACCTTGGCTCAATTCATCACTGTAGTATGAGGCTGCTGTGAATGATGGGTAAAAAAGCACGGCATGAAAGGCGGGTAGGCTGTAATAGGCGGCCTCTGCAGTGAGCTGACTGAGGCCTGCGGTATGAATGCCTGCAGTCGCATGTGAAGGTCCCACTAGCAGAAAGCTGATCGCTAGCCACTTGCAAAATGAGGCTGGGAGTGTGAAGGTTGCCACCGGTGAACAGGTTTGGAAAGAGGCATGAAAGCAGGAAAATAAAAAAAATAAATAAAAAAGCCCAGAAATGGCTTGGAGGTGGTTACAGGACATTTACACAAACCTGTGCTCACGATAATTATTGCATGATATGCTGAAAATGTCAAAAGCAGAAAATATTGAAACGCATTAGTAAGATTGCCGAAAATCATAACTGAAATAAATACAGTTTATATTTCCGTTTTTTTGTCAAACTAAAATAGCAACAGGTGATGAATGAATTCCTCATAGCTGTTGCAACTGCACTTTTGACCAACAGGGGGGGACAGAGAGCTTCAAATCTGTTACTGCAAGCAGCTGAGGAACTCAACCCAGGGTGATTGGTGTCTGCAGCAAAAAGATTACTGTCTTTCATCCGCATGGCCGGCCGGCTTGTTACACGCCGCCTTCACCACACAAGTGCGGGCCTCCTGTTTATTCTGGGACGGACCGTTTAAAATGCAGCTCAGAATTGGGGAAGATTATCATCATCTCTTCGGTGTCAGAATTCTGGCCAAAGGCAGCCCAATATGTCACACCATGCCTCCGACGAGGGCCGGTGCCATATGCTCCGCTGCGGCTGGCGGCAGCCTTCGTCTGTTACTGTCTGGCTTTATTAAGGTAAACTCATGCAAACTGCCTGTCCCCACTGTCCAGTGACAGAGCAGGACACAAACAGCAGGGTTTACTCTACTGCTGTTGCTTGGATACGATATCCAGGAGTGCCTGAGTCTCATTTCCCTGCCTTGGATTAAAAGGGAGACCAAGCTGCTTCTGATATTACAATATTAATGCAGCCCTTTTTCTGCAGCCTGGCCTCCGCCCCCCCCCTCCCGACATTCTGGCCCTTATCCGCCTCTTTTCAAAAGCAAACCGCGTTCAGAAATAAAGCAAACACCAGATGCTCTTTATCCAGTTTCTCCCGGTTCAGCCGTTAGCTCGTCACATTCCATGCCAGTTATTGCTGATCAAAAAGATTGCTTTTCAAAAGAGCTGCATTTACATTTATTTATACGGCGCAAGCTTTTATCCAAAACGACATACAATTGAGAAAGCGGAGTTAGCCAATCCCTAGAGCAACTGGGGTTATGGACCTCACTAAGAGCCCAGAAGTGAAACCACTGCTGATTGCGGGATTCGAACTGGCGACCTTCTGATCAGGTTCAGAGCCCTAACTCAGAGAGCCCCATGCACTTTAGAGGTATGGGGGTATCATTCAATTACATTCCTTTAAGAGGTTGAGGAATTGTCATTTAATTCTCATTTTGTCATTTTCTGTTTTTCAGGTCCTCTGAAAAAAAGAACAAAATCCATACTGCACAACCAAAGCACCTTCTGACTCATGTTGCAAAAATGGGATCAAAGGGACAATTTGTTAGACTTTGTGACTGCACAGAATACGCAGTGATAAGAACTGGAGGGGCGATTTCCTTTACGACAGGATACTGCTTTTCTCCCCCGTGTGTTTGAAACCCCATCCGAGAACATTGGAAACACACAAGCCTTCGACGCAGGTCCCACCTGGAGGGTCCCCGGCATCCGCAGCTGGATATGCGGGAGTGAGACGTCACCAGGGAACAGATGCCTTAATGGCACCCTGCAATCGGCCGCCTACACAACGTGAAGGGGTGAGTCGGGGAAGGTTTCCCAAAAAGGCCACAGACCCCCCCGCCGTGGCAGAGTTGTGCAACAGCACAGCGCACGGGATGAGACTCATGCTCATTCATGTGTACTGAAAAAAGAAAAAAAAACTTAAATGACATCCCAGCAGTCTGGCAGTGAAGCAAATTGGCCACTTGTGGGAGTACTCTATTACTCCAGGTGTTGTTTACTTCAGTAATGCATCAGCTTGGAGGGCTTTTGGCGAGGGGAGATCATTTACTGATATGCGCTGGTGTGGAGGACCTATCCTTTTTGTAGAGTCTGGCCTCCTGGAGAGCTTCTATCCTCCATCCAGGAGATGTCACACCTTTGACGCAGAAGACTCTACTTCAGTGGCTCATGCCGCAGTTCAAGAGCTGGCAGAGAAGTCGCATATATATATATATAAATCTGCGACTTTATTGCTCTTAAATTTCACTCTCCTCCCCTCGATAAACTCTTACTCAATCTGGAGAAAGATACTGTCGGAGACAGTCATAAAGAGCACGGGGCATGACTGTGCCCGGGGGCCTGGGCATCACCTGCGGACTGTAACTTGTGTGTGGCTCCTTGCCACCCCCCACCACCCGCCGGCACCTGTCTGCTCCAGCTCCTTAATTCTGTGTGGGTGTCTTTATCATGGAAAGCGTTCGATGACAAGGGGATATTAATTCCCCCTTCTGACAGCCCCGTCTGAGCCGCTTACTGATGGGGACGGACCAAGCTGAGGCAGATATTGGGCCCGTAAATCCGCTGCCATTCTAGCACATCGGCGGATTGGCTGGCTGGGAGAGCAGAGCGTTGCAGCCACCAATCACATGGCTAACGCCTCATAGATGATGGGCATACATCATCTGCCTATTTAAATCAGTTGGTTTGCTTTCAAATATTACTTCTTGATGAAAGGTTGACTAAAATATGCTGGCAGGGTCGTTCGCCCCAAAACATGCAGCTCTTTTCAAACAATAACATTGCGGGTGTTTATGACGTACACATTATAAAATCAGTATTTCTCTAAATCGCCACTCTTTTGCAGCTTGCTGGTGTCCTTGACATGAAGGCACATTTCATTCAGATGATTGTGAAAAGGCAGATATATCCCCCCCGTTTCAGTCCACATATTTCTAAGGCATTCAGATGCAGGTTTTATCCTTATAAAGACTGCCCATCCTTACAAAGACTGCCCATCCATAAAAGGACTGCCCATCCTTACAAGTTCACACAGTAAAAGTCACACAGCACCAATTCACCACATAAAACTCCCTATAAGCAAGAAAGAATGTGCTTACATGTGCTGAACAGAAAAGTCTGCTCAAATGAATTTCACATGCTCCACGATGTCATAACAAATCCCTCTATCCGAGATGGTGTCTTAGAGGGCTCTGAATCCCAGCATGATGTTGTTCATAAAGCTTATAAGCAATAAGACAGTGCAGAATGAGTCCCTCTAGAAAAATCACCAGGACATTGATAAATAAAGTCTGGATCAAACAGCTTCTGTTTTATGCTTCCTGTCACTGATGCATTTCCCATAATTGCAGTGGTGGCACAGGCTAGCTTTTTACTGAACGGCAAACGACTGAGGGATTGTGCTGAGAGACCTGCTCCGTCCTGAGGGAAATTAGTGACTGGATGCCACAGTTGGTCTTCATTGGCTGCCAGCGCGTTAATGTGATTGGTGGGTCTGGCTTCTCTGTACTTCACAGGCTCTTTAATTGGCTTAAGGTCACTGGCCGGCCATGAGCACCGCCCTTTATCACGCATCCTCCAGGCATCCTCCTGGGCTTTGATAGGCCGCTGTTTTTCAGCCTGCTGGCCAGGCAGCTATCTCCATTTTACCATCAGCTAGAAGGTAAAACTCCTGGATATGCTACAGAAAGGAAAGCATTACGCGCACGTCGCTCGCCATTATGGCTTGAATTAAACGACGGTACGATACATCAAGAAAGATGAAAAGAATATATATGTTTTCATTTTTATATATTCTATTACGTATACAGAGAGAGAGATGTGTGTGTGTTTTCAGCTTCGCTAATGCGTCTGGAATTCCGCGATCACTGTAGTATTCTTCTTCTCCTTCTTATTATTATTATTATGCTGTGTCCAGAGCAAATCTCAGTACTCATTAACAGGGCTGGAGGGATTCAGGCTAAGTACCTCTGCAAGGGCACAAAAACAGACCCCCTACTGTGACCCGCACCAGTGGCGTTTGACTTGCGGGGACGTCAAACACCCTGTCCTTTATCTGGGCCAGATGATTAGAACGCCAGCTTACTCGCTACCATCCAAAAACACTACCTGGTCTTCAAAAGCAATGTAAGCACACCCCCTGGAGGACAGCAGAGGCGGGGCGTGGAACTGGGGCATAAAAAGGAGGCTGGCTGATTGACTTTTACCGAAGACAGTGAAAACGAGGGGCCACAGGGGGAAAAAAGAACTTCGTGTTTAATTATACAGCTGCCTCTCCTGGTGTCCCTCACCGGACAAACAAGCAGCAATTAGAAGTGTCTGTGTCAGCGGGCCTCTCCGGTTCTCAGGCAAGAAATAAGACGATATAAATGTCTCTCAGAAACTGGAATAATAGACCCGACTTTCCAACTGCTTCTCCTGGTCGGGGTCATGAGGGGGCATGGAGATTATTCCCGGCAGCACAGGATACCGGGACGCGTGTTGTGAAGAAACTAAAAATGATAGTAGCTGATGATCCAGAGTGACAGAAGCCCAGTAATTCTGCCGCTGCAGTGTGCCGTTAAGGTCCCGGTGCAGGTGACACCGACTTCTCCATGCCCCAAAGCCCCTGGGAGGTGGAGAGACCAACCTGCCATAGCTGAGGACAGGCCAAAGAGGACCAACCCAGCTGCCCCCACATCCCCCATGAAAACAAATGTTACTTTAGGACTCTATACTGTACATCATGCATAATAAACCACACGGCCAATTAGCCTTAAAGAGTGCAAGACTTATGAGGGACGCTCGAGAAAATCAGGGGATGGAGCGCTTAGCAGTGATGCTCCCAGCAAATCTAAGGAGCAGCATGCTGACCAGGCCGAACGTTTTGGCTACCGTATCTCGTAAAACCTTGAACGGCTCAGCGGGAGCGGCGTGGAAGGGCGGGAAAAGGGCGAGCATGCGGAGAAGGGGGCGCTGCAATCAGTATCATTAATTTATAAATTATGCAAGAGGCTTTTAAATCTCACTTCCTTGGGTCGTACTGAGATGAGAGTGCATGGGAAAGTGCTGGCTGACAAAAACACTAGCAAAAAATGTCAGGCTAAGGAACACATCTGGTCGCCCACACTGCATCTACAGCCACGGAGCACTGGCATATAATTGGCGATCGTTTGGAGATGACCCGCTTTAGCTTGGCTCCCTTGCTGGGGGAGCTCTACAGTTATGCTTTTGTGTCCATGCTCCCTACGCCGCAAAACTGCGGTGACAGCGGTCTCTACAGACAGACAAAAAGTGGAAGAACGCGGGGAACAATGCAGAAATTGGGAGCGGCCGGGGAGACTGCTGCCCCGTGGCAGACGTGCACAAGGCCCGCATCTGTTCTCCACGCCTCCACAACAAGGGCCGTTGTTCAAGAAGCTTCTCCCTCGTCTCAATAAAAACATGCTGTTGACAATTTGTTGTGCGTCTCTCTCGCCCTCTGGGCTACAGCCTCCAGTCTCCAACTCCCAGAATTCTGCATTTCAGACAGTTTGGCTGCTTCAGAACCCAGAGTCTTGACCTTTCACTGGAGACTCTTCGGGGAACTGATAGAACAGGCGCTCTACAAAAGGTAGTGAGACTTGCCCCCAATATGAAGGAGGTGCATGGCAGAGTGATAATGAACACAGTTGAGGGCCCTGCTGTCCTTCTTACTGCTCAAGCCGACAGGTGAAAGCTTCTGGCGCCAGTCAAAGGTTTGCCGCTGCCGTGCATTAAGATATTGCGAGATAAGCGATGACAATAAGGGCCGAATAGCATTCTGGAGTCGATTCATGAGTTGGCATAGACTGCAGTAGAAATTTGTCAACTTTATTATCTTACATGAAGAGGACAAGGCCTCCATCTGATCTTGGCTCAGGATGCGAAGTCCCAGATGTTACACAGATGTTTTGTTAAAAACCACTAAACAGTTCTTCTCCTTTAGTTTCCAAAGCTTTTGAACCCAACTCAGATCAAACTGGACCAATTAAGAGAAGCGACGAACCGCAAAGCTTAAGCAGGCAGTGTGGGGGCCACCTGAGTCCAGACTGTGACAGACTGGGCAGATGTTTCCACAGACCCACCAGAGGCCAAAAAGCAAGTGAAGGGAGGGAGGGCGGAAGGATGAAGATGAAGATTGGAGGAGGACGGTGAAAACACAGTGGTGATCTGGCGATGGTCCTTCTGTTACCATTGGCCAATAAGCTGACAAAACCATCCCTTTAAGGCTGCCACACATCCCTTTAAGGCAGGTCCACAGAATGCTTCAGGCTTCTTGCTGTCTTGGTGACAGGACAGTCCTCGCGTGACTCACTCTCACCACCGTGGGAAGGGCCCCGCAGGCCTCTCCAGATCCATCTATCACTCTGATGACTCTCGAACGTGTTAATGAAGACACTGTGTTCTCTGCTTCTTCAGCCCCCGCCCATTCAGGCAAGCGCGAGAACTATCAGGCCTCAAAATGACACATAATCATTAAAAAACATAGTAAAGACCTCTGGGCTCTTAATGGGACCACTGTAAGAGAAAGGGTGCTATGATGCAGAGAATATACTACAGCCCAAATACCTAGTGCAGCAAGGTCCTGGGCTGCATATGTCATTTATAACTTCTATTCTGTTTACATTTCACAGCGCATAATGATTTCAACACAGTTGGCTGGGCCTATGCTAGATCAGAACAGCTTGACACTTCCATTAGTAATAAATGCGAAATGGGGAAATGTGAGGCAAGAAAGTGAGAAACCTCTGCCACAAAATCAATAACTCAAAGGTAATAAACTATGTAGGGGCCACTCCAGTCACGGTGCTTGTTTTGGTGAATCGCATTTATTTATGTGTGAGTTACGCTCTTCAGAGTGACTGCCATGTAAGTTATGGGGCGCATTTCTTGTTGGTAACTGCAAGTGACCATGCAGATGGCCTTTCTCCAGACACTCGCTCTCTTCCGGGTGTTTAAGGTACGAGTTGAGATGATTGAGGCGTGATGCATCCAAACATGATGCACGGAGCCCTGGCTTCTTTCTCAGTTCACTAAGACCACGGCGGTGCTGCTCGTTCTCCATCACCCTGAGGAGTGCAGGTGACGTCACCGATAATGAGGCAACCTCCTTTGTAACGACACTGCAAGAGAGAATCTCCTCTCCCCTCACGGATTCCGGCACTGGGGGAGAAGGCCGCACGTCGAGAGAGGGACGTGTCGACATGCAGGATGTGAAAGGAGGGTGTCAGACCTCTAACTCAGATCCCAACTGGGGCTCTTTATGCTTGTCTGATATGGGGAGGGGGTGGAAAATGAGCAGCATTCATACTCAAAGTTATTTCAGTCAATGCCTGGCAGAGGAACATAAAGCAGAGAGCGTAGTACTGCTGAGAACAGAGGCTGTGAACCAGTCCTCCAGAACATGCCTATTCAGGTGTTCAGGGTACAGACTAGAAATTTCCGGCACTGCCCTTTAGTCAGAACTGGGGGCTAAATCCAGATAAATCCGGTCAGAATGTATTTCAGAAACCCTTTCAGTTTCATGTTGTGTAATCAATGTGATTTCCCATGATTGGTGTTTGCGGCTTCTTGTGTGAACCCAGAATGACCCCCAAGCGCAGTGCTTACAGATGCATCAGTCCAGAAGCATGACCCGCTTGGGATAGGCGGTCCGCCCCCAAACACCCCCCACCGCTGCCCACCTGTTACGTGCAGCTTCTCCCCGCTGACCTCGATCTTGAGGAAGAGTCGGCCACGGCGCTCTGTGTGGTCGGTGCCACACAGACTCGGCACATTCATCACGCACTGCTTGTGCACGTTCATGTCGCACGCTGTAGAGGGGAACATCACCAGCAGGTGTTAGCAGATTGGTGGCGGTGGGGGGGGGAGCTAACGACCCTTGTTAAGATTCATTGGTCAGTTTGATCACTCGTGCATGTGAGTGTTGACAAGGCTGATCTTATGGGGGGGGGGGGGGGGGTGGATTCTGCCTTCCACTGATCTCCTTAAAGAAACTCAAATACATCCTTATTCTCCAATAATTTACAGAGAGAACAGCCCAAATACACAGACACGCTCATAGTCATAAGACCAGCAGGAAAAGAAGAAATATATGGAAAAGAGAAGCTGGGAAAGTGGTAGACGTGTCTAGAGGCACTTGCACACAGAAAATGTACCAGAACATTAGGGTTAAGTCTAAAATTAAGCAGTGTCTTATTTGATGGGAGCCCATCTGCCAAAGAGCTGACTGTCTGACTGATGAATATCTGACTGTCATTTTAACTTGTTTACTGCTCTATATAACCAACATGCTGAAAAAAGAAAGAAAAAACAACAACAAAACATGTGAATGTAGTTGCATCCTCTGCCATGGTGGTTGGACATACACAACGTCATTTTTTTAAAAATGGGCCCGGCGGCCATAATTAGTTTTTAATGGCTGCTCTGGTGAAGAGTCAAAGCTGTTTTAACAAGTTAATTAACGTGATTTCTTTTTTTATCAGTCATCGAGATTAGGAATCAGAAATTGCTATCAAATCATTTGAATGTGTATGTTTCAAATATAAACAAATTTATCTGTGCCCTTGTCTTGAATTTTTTTAAGTATGTATTGTAGGAAATGATGTCAGTACTTTGCCATACCGCTTGGTATAATGTCTATAATTCTTAAAGAACTGAGTACTAATACTGAATCTTCACTTGTAAACTGAACAAGCAAATGACCAAACGGTTTAACGTTAAGGTCACATGATGAGCATCATCGCTTGCTGCTTAGTCTGAACATGGAGCCACATGTGTTATTTTGAAGAGGGACATGTTAAATAGGAGAGTATGGTTCTGCTTGGCTCAGTAAACAGCTTAGATTAAAAAAAAAAAACTAAACCAGACCTAGGGGACACAAAGTTCCAAACCATACGGTCACCAAACAAATGCCCACTGCTACTGGCCAGTGACTGGCCTCTGCTATTGGCTGGTGATTGCCTTCTGCTATTGGCTGGTGACTGGCCACTGCTATTGGCTGGTGATTGCCCTCTGCTCTGTATTGGTCTTCTTCCTGGACAGGACTTTGAGTCCCCTTACTATATGTTTTATGCCTGTCCCCTTTTCCCTCTAGACTACTTGTTGAAAAGGGGTCATAACACCACTCTTTCCCTAACTCTTTTGAATTAATACTAAGAAAATGACGTCAATTATTCTTTTAGAGCTTATTAGTTGCAGTAAAGCTTTAAAATGGTGGCTGCTGATAGTAAAACGGTGGGGGGTTGGGGCTGGGACAGTGTGTAGCTCAGTGGGCTAAGCCTCTGTTCCTGCCATCGGAACTTCACTGGCGCCGGGCACTGTGACTCCCAAGCTTGCTGTAACCTGTCTGTCCGTCTTATGGAGAGCACGATGAGGTATGCAAGAAATATCTCTATTTTATATATGAAACATGAACTGCCTGGTCTCTTTTAAAAATAATACTTTTGTTTAGTGTGGAATGTCTGCCGTTTTATTTAAAGATTCATGTTGAAGTTTGCAGACAGCTTTTCCTGAAGAATCTCCCTGGGCCAGCGCACACTTACTGTCACACTTCATCCCCTGGTGGATGAGGCCGTACAGGAGCGAGCCACAGTGGTCACAGAAAGTTGGGCTTCCATATGTGTGGATCTTAAACTTGTGCTTGCTTCTTGGGTCCTGCATGGAAGAGATATCCAAAAGCATAAGCATATATGCAGATATAAAACAAAGCGATTTATCTGCAGTCCATCGTTCTTACATCGTCGCATGCTTCAATGTGACATCGCAAGGTGATTTATTAACAAATTATATTTTAAAAAGGCCTCTTGCTCCTCAATAATGAGCGGAGCACACTGAAGACAAGTCGCAGTACATGATCACTCGAGACGAAGTCGGCAGGTGGACCAGCTGGCCAAGTAGCCTGGCCAGATTCCTCAGCAGTGTTTTCCGAAATTCATCCTCGGCAACCTCATGGAATGAGTCACGCTCACAAGCAAGACAGCTGCAGTAATTGGATTTAAATGTGCAGAGGGAGGCGGGTCCCTCTGAGATGATGGCGACTGGGGTCTCTGCCATCCTCCACAAGACTTTATCTCGGTAGTTCGAGGAGCTGGAAGCTTTACTAATAGTCGCCCGGGCTAAAAATGTATGTGGATGATTGCAAATGAGAAATCAGCCCTTTGCAAATGCTATTTTTACCAACACGTTATTGCTGCCCATGCTCCATAATCACGCTTTTGACTGGCTATTATCTACTCAAGATTTATCCCATGACTAATCTTGGAAGCTTAGCAGTGTCACTGAATAAGGAGGGGGGGCTTCTGCCACACTTTCCCTGAAAGCACCTGTCCGGTGGCCGGGTTGATCTGCTTCATCAGCTTAAAAAAACTCTTCTGCTGCTAAAGCCACCAGCTCCCGAGGCCGTGTGACACAGAGATCCAGCTCTGCTGGGTCAGAAAGCACACGCATTTAGCACCAATTATATGCATAGCAGAGTTTCAAAGCCTGTCCCGTTCAATCACTGATTCTAGGGACCACTTAATCAAGTGCCTATTCATCCAAAAGTTCTATGTACTGCAGGTTTTACCTTCATCGTCAATCGTTGCAATAGTGTTTGTTTACTTTGGACACCCAACCAATAAAAACCTCTGTATGTGCATCAGGAGTTGACTGCAGGCACCAGATCTGAATGCTTGAAATCCAATCTGCTCATGTTACCACATCTATTCTTTATCAATATTTAAGAGTCAAGTTACTTTTCTCTATATGTTCCCTCTTTTTCGATGTCTATGGCTAGTGAAGACATTTGACATATTCAAGCTTGATTGCATCTCAGCTTGTTGACAAGTACAGAGAATTGATTGGACGTTGCTCCCCATGTGAAACACACCAGGCTGAGGAGGATCCGAGATCCTGACACTCAGCTTGGCAGCCGATGCCCCATGGCCACCTGGACCAAAGGGAATCTAGCAGGACAGCTGAATGACTGGGGCGACAGGAACGAGGAAGGGGAAGATGAACCAACACAAAGAATGGTATAAGGGGGTCTTGTTATACCCAAGGAAAGTTAGGTCATTTCATAAACAAGAAAAATGGTTTCCGGCTGGGGCTGCAGAGATATGGACTTTATCTACAATTAGAGTCTGTAGATGATCCGAGGTTTAATCCGTAATAGGAACCGGCACAGGAAAGCCAAGCACATAATCACTATTTCCCTTTATGGACAGGTCTGCTCTTTAAGCGACATTGTGCCCGCCTGTGACCGACTTACAAATGCTAATGGGATGCTGTTTTCTTCTGCGACGGACCAGTTGCGTCCCGTATTTCATTTGCCATTATCATGGGGGCTTTACCATCGGTCCAGTCACAGTTTGTGAAGCAAGGCAGAACAGCAGACTTTTCTTCTCCTGAGAGTGAAAAGCACACTCCTGCCTGCATGTTTTCGGTCACAGTCAGCCATTCCAAACAGAACCCCAGACTCAATGTCCAGCCTCCTCAGATATCGCTGTCTCTGTAAACTGACGAGACTCGACCCCCACATTCAGCCTCCCGCACCTGTCTCAGGGCTGGTCCTGGTCTGTGGGCGGTGTGGGGTCCTGTGGCTTCCGGTTCCTTCGCATTCTTTTGTAACAAACTACTGTTACAGACACCAGCTATGTGCTGGAATCAACATTATTGCCCTGAGCAGCCCCATTACGAGGGGAGGGATTGGAGGGAGGATGACGGGGCCTGGACTGAATTATACAGCACATATGTCTACATATATGATGGAAAAATAGTGCCCTGATCTTTACTTCTGTAGTGTAATTGCAAGGAAATTTATCAAGAGGTACCCCCGGGGTTGGCAGAATGTACCAGGGAACGGCCCAAGGTGGTATTTAGTCAGGGGCCCCAGGAATTCTTCCTGCGCCCCTGTCCCTGGGCATGAGAGCATATTAAAAACACAGAATGCTTGTCCTAGCAACAACAACAGTCAAAAATGCCTATTGTTTAACAAGATTAACAAAGGTAAAAAGGTACCCCCTGTTATATCCTGAAAACACACAGGCACACAGAGAACATATCAGCATAACTGAGAAATACAGCTGTAATAGCATTTCTATATCATAGACATACTAAAATATTCAACAGATACTTGGGGCTTAATTGCTAGTGTGTTTCCTCCATCAATCCAGTTTAATATTTTTCACACAGGCGTGCAACCCGATCACCTAAGGTCCTAAGGTTTGTGCACGGGCAGTATCAAGATGCTTCTTATTACTGCAAAACTCTTAAAAATGTCCTGAATTGAAGAGGAAGTATCTGAGAAGCCCGTCAGCAACATTGGCCGTGAGAGTGGCATGTTTTAAAATGAGTCTTTCTGATGTCATGGTTTGTTGCATGAGAAACGGAGAAATTGTACTGGCGAGCAGGAGAGAAAAAATAAATAAAAAAACATTTTTATACTTGCATTGCAAAATATACTTGCAACACTAAGATCATAGCCTGCAGCAGTACACTGTGCAGTAATACCTGTAATTGACCTACAGTACAAAATGCAGAACTGTCCACAGCTTTCACATTTCATTATCCTGCTGAAGCACAGGGCTCTTTCTCATGGTCTGGGCGCCGTAAATGTTTAATGAGTTAAGTAAATTATACATATAAAACAAGCATTAACTTTTAATGGGTACTTGTAGTTGACCCATCACTATCTTGCAGGCAAAGCAGGTACATTACTGTGGATGTGACCAACAGTGAAGATAAAAGAGAAGGTTAATTACAATTAAAGACAATGCAGATTATGCAGGTCTCATGTGATATTCAGCAGTTATGATTTTTATGCTATATAGTGATCATTCATAGCATATAACCACTTACCAAAGAATGTAGTGATACTGTTTAACCGGGGTGGTGACATTTTTAAATGCTTTTGATTTTCTACCCACAATCCCTAGCTGGTTGGAGACAAAGCACTATTGCCTAGATATAACAGTATCAGGGCCTAGCAGTGCTGATGAGGGGTCAGCATCAGAAGGGGCCAAACGGGCAGAGACAGACGGCAAGCCAGCAGGAATCCTGGCTCAGCCACCTGACACCCCGAAGTTCAGCATGCGGGGAGCCAGGGGGCCACGGACGCGCCAAGGCGCCACCATGCGCAGCGGCGTCTTTACTCAGGATGCACTTTCAGGCTGATACAGAGAAAAGAGGTTTGTCTGTGTAGTTAAAAAAATTCAAAGGTTAACAATTATGGAGGTGCCCACCTGTTACTGAAGCCAGTAGTAAGACAAAGAAAAGCACCCAGTCATACAGATAAAACACATGCTACAAACTTCACATGGCATCACACAAACCATTACACTGCAGAACAGTGCTATCCTTGCTGAGGTGACATTAAGTGCATTAAGCTTCCATGGGCAGAATCTTCCAAACAAGCTGGTGTGATCTTGCTCTCCCTGTACATTAAGCTCTCACTCTTATTTTCTCTCTTCCTCCTTCCATTAACCTCTCTGTCCTCCTCTGAGAAAACAGTGAAAATTGAGACCCTCGTTTGGCTCATGCTTGTGGCTGGCACCCTGCTGGCTCATTTTGGGAGTTCAGCTTGAGGTGACTGATGAAAAAAGCATACACCATGCAGCATACACAATTCAGTGTGCAGTATGAATTGTGTACAAAGCCTGTACTAACAAGTGTGCACTATGTAGTGCTCATTATGCAGCTTACATTACAAGGTGTACACTATGCAGCGTTCATTATGCAGTGTATACTACAAGGTATACTACAAGGTATACACTATGCAGCATTCATAATGCAGTGTACACTACATGGTGTACACTATGCAGCTTTCTTTATACAGAGTACACTATGAAGTATGCATTATGTAGTATTCATTATGCAGTGTACACTACAAGGTGTAGACTACGCAGCGTTCATTATGCAGTATACACTACAAAGTGTGCTCTATGCTGCGTTCATTGTGCAGTGTATACTACAAGGTATACACTATGCAGCATTCATAATGCAGTATACACTACGAAGTGTGCTCTATGCTGCGTTCATTATACAGTGTATACTACAACATATACACTATTCAGTATTCATTATGCGGTGTACACTACAAGGTGTACACTATGCAGTGTTCATTATGTAGTGTACCCTATGAAGTGTGCACTATGTAGTATTCATTATGCAGTGTACACTACAAGGTGCACACTATGCAGTATTCATTATGCAGTGTACACTACAAAGTGAGCACTATGCAACATTATGCATTATGTAGTGGCACTATGCAGCTATTTCAACTTTTAATAGGTGTTGTTGTTTGTCAAGTCTGGAAAACCAGTAAATAGACTAAATAAACTATTCTATCTCTCATGACACTGTTTATTTATTGTGGGGCAGTGTGTGGCTCAGTGGGCTAAGCCTGTGTGCTTGTAATCATGAGGTCGCAGGTTTAACCCCCAGCTCCCTGGGGCCGCTATAGGTGCCAAAGAACGCTGACTCCACAAAGAGAGCAAGTCGAGGGAGGTGTAAAAAGAGTTTTCCCCCCAGGGATCAATAAAGTACCAATTATTATTTGCTTATTTCATTTTGTAAGGCAGTCACATCTTATAAGCAAACATTCTTTTATGCCCACTAGTGATTATACTGTACTACTCCACTAATATCAATACTACGCCCTTTAAAAGATGTAAGTCATTGGCAGATCCCCCCTCTAATCTTAAAAGGATTATGCTGCACAAAGATTATTACATATAATGTGGAGTCCATCATGAACAAAGGGAGACAATAACACACTTACATTCAAGACAAACCAGTCAATTAGAGTAAATATGTTTCCAAACACACGGAAAACAAGACTATTTAAATGGTTACTAGATTGAAATACACCTACATTGAAAATAAATCATATTTCCAATATGCTACCCATTTTGGAATTCAACATTACTCATTACAATTCCAGCCAGGCAAATTACTTCTACACAGGCTAATGTGCAAAAGTGTTCAAATTTATGGCACACTGTGCAAAGTATTCGCAGAATCAATCACCAGAGCTTTGCGATATGGGCATTAATCAGCAGCTCAGTGGATTATTCTTATTCTTTTAATCATCTGGAGTCGGGAGAGTCAGTGTTTAATGATTCCATGGGACGTCATTAAAGGATCATAAAACATAACGTTCAAAATCTCACCAGGTCCTCTGGAGAGACCTGAGCTTAGCTACACTGAAGATGAGGTACCCCATCTCCACCTTAGAATTTTAAATTCTATGCAATTTTAAAAAATACAAAATAATAAAAAACAGCACATAAACGATCTTCTTTTCACTTCCAACTGTGAAAGACAGGGGGCAATAGATGAATGTCGTCAGTGGGAACTAAGGGACTCATCATCTCTTTAGTAAGTTGTTTCCTGCATGCTGTCTATTACAAAACTCTAATTCCATCACTTCAAAACATTACCCAATCTTGTCAACAGCGACTACAGCCAGAGGAACTGAGCTGAAACCCCAGTATGAAAAATCAAGACTTCACGTATTAAGCCGACAGAACATACAGAGCTGAAAAACAAGCACCTATGGTCTTAATGCTAATAGAGTTGCAATGACCCAGGAAACTGAAACTTGGCTTCCATGGCTAAGGTAGCAGCATGGTACCCTCCCAAGTGATATCTGCTTCATTGCTATGCAACACGAAAGGCCATCTCAAGGATCCTTGTGAAGAACTTCTGCATTTCGCACCAGTTAAACGCATCGCCAAGAATGTGGGAATTCTGTACCACAGTGAAGGGTGTCTCTGAGCTGAGTCTGTCACACAGTTTTCTGTTGCCCGAGCAAAGCGTTGGCATTCGGCCAGCAGTGGTGTGACAATAGGAAATGTAAAATATAATTCTTCAGTGCAGTTTGAAGCAACACAACTGTAACACCAGATAGGATGTAGGCCTCATATTATATCTGGGAGGAGACGGCCTCGAGTCCGCTGTCAAATCACCCCCATTCTTTCTTCTGGCGCTGGTGCTAAATTAAGAATGGGTTTCTGTTTTAATGGCATCTCCCCCTGAATGTCATGCAGAAGACCCCTTAATTAGCAGGAAGCATGCAATGTGCATCAGACTTCTCCAGTGAGCAGGGGATCTTGCCGTGGTTAGTAAAGTAACCCGCATGCAGATGATTCTGAAAGATCAGCTTGTTGACTCAGGGTTTCATTGATAAGGCAGCTTGTTGTAATTAAAATCGGCCAGTTACCTCATTCAGCTCAGAGGAAATATGCTTCACCAGAGTTTTGTTTCACAAGTGGATTGTTTTGAAAACAACATTAACAAAAATGCTAGTTATTATAAATCTAAATAATGAAGTCTGAAGATTCATTATTTAGAGGTGTAAAAAGCAAAGGTGTAAAAAGCAGATAGGCTACAGATTAAATTTATTATGAGCCTTTGAGACCAAAGATCGTTAAGTCGGGGCATTCCACTGACTAATGGGCAATTCTACAAAAGCAGGCTGTGTGACGTAGGTTGGGCCGTGAAAATGGAGTAACAGTCCCAGGCTTTAACACCAGTGTCTCTGCCCTGTTTCTGCTCCATCTAAGGGGTGGTCATGTGGCAAGAAGAATCCCCCTGACCAACAGGACACTCAGTTCTGCAGGTACATGTCTGTTTATACAGGTTCAGGAAGATATACTTCCCATCTGTGCTTCTAATGTTATTCCTTACTGCCACCGATGAAATCAGAATTGTCCACAATACAGCACCTAATGAATATTTATGGGCTTCTCACTGACGGTTTTGTGAATATGGATCACCTTCTTGTCTTTCTTCCACGTTGCGCTTTGAGGCTTTTGGCAGGTAAAAAGCAAGACCTTGGTTTGTAAGGCAGGAACATGAAAGCCCAATTACATAATCTCAAAATCAGGAAGATGAAGGGATTAAAATATGACGTGGCTACACTCTTCATCAAAATAATCAAACTGCCTCGTACTGCCTGATACCCGGAGAGGAACATCCTCGATCTGACTGATTAGTTGTAATTCCAATCCTCCCATCTTCAGCAACCTAGAGCCTGTGTTGTCAAGCTCTGCACCTCCTGTGAGCACAAACAAAATATTTCCATAAACAAGCAAGAGAATCTGGTGGCAGCAAATATGATGGGAGCAGCACATGAGATCTCCCACTAACACTCAAGGAAAGTCCCAACACTAAGACTGAGTTCAGTTAATTGAGGTTGGATGTGATGTTCCTACAGAAGTATGGAATGACTACAGACTGGACTTGCATATCTGGAAAACTGGCAGCCTCTTCAGAAATATACTGTTTTCCATAAAATCTCCACCGGTTCTGGGTTTTTCCGCAATTCTATATTCTGTGAATTACAGTACCAGATGTGCCCCGCGCACTTGTTCCAGCTCACATTACCGTTATGAAAAACCTCCTTCATTTCATTATTGCATGAGGATTTCCTAAATAAAATTCAGCAATAAACCTAATCCTGTAAAACAACGAAAGCCACGGAATAGCTTCATCATAAAAATGTGAATTAAGGCCATGTTAAGGCCACAGTGACTTCAGCACCGAATAACAGCTATTTCAGCCAATGCACAGACAGTAATAAAGGACCCCCCCTCCCCCCCAGGCCAGGCATGCTGGTACATGTTTGTAGCTCAGAGCATAGGACTCAGGTCATTCCTTTTTTTTAATGGATCCTGAAGATTGGTCGGCCCTCCACTGCATTCCAGGAATCAGACAGGCATTATAAGGGCGTGGGGCAGCCAGAGGCAAAACATGCTAATGAGATCTGGCAGTGTCACCGCTGGACGGGCTCATGGACCCGCATCTCCAGCCCCATTCTTCTCTCTGACAGACACCACTGCGCCTAACACCGGCAGATACACGGCTGCGATGTTCAGTCAGGCTTGGCCAAGGTTCCGATGGAAAAAGCCACATGCATATCTGCTCACTCTGACGATCGCAGATCCATTTCGGTAGCACAAAATAACTGCGGAGTAAAGCTACGTATCGGCTAAGTACAGCAATACAAACCATATGAGCGCTGCGGACCTGCCTGGCTTATTACTGAGCTAATAACATCCCTTATCTTCACTCCCCTCTGGTTACTCATAATTAGTCCAATACCACCAGGCAAATAACTGCATAAAGCGGAAAAATCCACAGAGCAGTAGGGTTTAATTTGTTTTAGTTACACAGGTATTATAATCTCAGCCCCAGTAGCTACAAACTCTTGCTTATCTTTCTGTAGACCAATTAGATGAAAAAGACCAGACGAACCAGGGGCCTTGTTTTTTTTTAACCTCCATTCATATTTTTTTTTTCATTCATATTCATATTTTAATGCAAACCTGACACAAGATTTAATTCCATTTGAGATGAGCAGGTCAAAGGTCACACAGACAAAGACTGCGAAGACATTACAGAGATGAAAACACCAGCGTTGCATTTTTCATGCAGAAGGAGGAAATTACCAAAAGGAGCAGTACTGAAATCAATAAAGGCTTGTGAATTGTAGTGGCGCACAGCACAACAGTATGGCAGGAGAGCATTAAGACTTTGCCCAGACCGAGCCGAACCCACGACGATCACTGGACTGCAACGTGCAAACGTGCAAACAGGGATCAGGTCAATTTCATGATCCCTCACTGAATCACTGTACCACCTGCCGACCTTCTATAAGACGCAGTGTTTCAGGATACAACCCCGGTCATAATAATGATAATAATAATAATAATAAAAATTAAAATTATTATTATTATTAGGAGAATCTGGATACAGTAATGGAAGATGGCCAGATGGATAATTAAGACAGTATCGTCTCGGCATTATAGTAGTGAAATTACTAGGGCTGACTTCTAATAGTCGAGGATTCGACGATTCGATTCGTAGACGTCTGATTCGACTATGAACCTC
>JABFDZ020000097.1:9878847-9895267 GCA_019775955.2 Pollimyrus isidori | reverse complement strand
CTAGCCTGTGCCACCACTGCAATTATGGGAAATGCATCAGTGACAGGAAGCATAAAACAGAAGCTGTTTGATCCAGATTTTAAAAAATGTCCCATGTCTGACTGTGAGTTTGTGTGACCTGTGATGGATTTGCATCACTGTCAGGGAGTCTCAATACCAAGAATGCAAAGATCGTACTCATGGTCTTGGCAAGACAAGTTTCGCTAACTTGCCTTCCAAGAACAAACTTGGGGTGCAATGAATCATGGGATTGGTCTCATTTGGTGAGGATGCAGCCGATGTATTCTTGAGGTATGGGGTGAGGCAAGAACGACATCTGGGTTTTATTTTTACCATCCTCTGTACTTATGTTCCTAGTATTGGAACTGGTTTTTGGCAATGGGAGATGACATAAAACAAGTACACAAGAACATAAGTATGGTCAAGTATGCACATGAGATTCACCCAGGGTGTTCCTCCACCTTGAGGCCTATGCTGCCTGAGATAGACCCTCCCTCCCCGCATCCACTGCACATTATGTATGTATGAATACCCATATATAAGAGGTATAAGACACTTTCACTTGTCTATTTATTAGAGGAAGATAGCATCTGATCAGTTGCCTAGTGAGTAAGAATCCCACACGAGGTTACGGCGAAGCATCATTTTAGCATCTGCAGGACACACAAGGCCCTCTGCAGGTAATGGGAGGGCGGAGGGCACCTGCAGTGGAGGCCGCCTGCGATGGAGGGCACGGCACGGCCACCGCCATTGAGCCTCATTGCCATCAGAGGCCACTGGCTATTAATTATTTATTTATGGGGGACTGAATCTGAGGTCAGAGTATGCATGCAGGTAGTCAGGCAGGCAGGCAGAGACCCACAGTGGCCCTTTCTTAAAATCATCAGCGTAGCACATAAGTAACCTCCATCTTAAGGCTGACTTAACTCAAATAACAGTTACTGAGTCACATGACATAAACATCGTTCAGCCCTCTATGTTGCCCCAGTTTTAAATGCAGTACAGCCTTTTCTGTCGGTATCACACACATGTACCACCCTCCAAGCCTGAGCACCGACCCACAGTCCCCCCTCGCCACAGATTCAGCGATTTGCAGCCGGCGTTCCGGCGTGACAGGCAGGCTTCTCGCGCCGCAGGTGGCGCCCGCAGCACGGGACTAAACATAGCTCCGGCTACAGCGGTGGGCCGCACTAAGATCCCCCTAACAAATGGCGGAGGGCCAGACCCAGGGCTGTGGGGCCTAGTCTCAGGTTACCTGCTCTAATCTGCCATATGTCACCCAAATCGCTGATACAGCAGGAAAAGGAAAACCTGCTATCCAAATGCAATTAATAATACAAATCTTTTTCTTGTTGCCCATTCCATTATCAAGAACACTGTTAATAAAATAACATCCAACTCAGCTGAATGACTGATAACTGCCACAAAAGTACAAATTAAATGGAACAGATAATTTAATGACAACACAGCAAAGTCACACAGGAAAGTCCCTCCTGTTCATCATTCATTAGTGAATGACAACAGTATGGTGCAGCCACTTCATCAGTAATGGCTACTGTTGCTCATGAATCTTATGTTAATAACTTACTTATTTCTCTTTATCAGAGTGAGAATATGGCTGGCAGGCTATCACCCCTAAAGTGACCTGCGAAAGTTCACCCCCGTGTACTGGAGGGGCTCCCATTGCTGCCTTCAGAGGTGCCCTGATTGCTTGAACTTGCTGGCTGACAGGCAAGCGGAGAGCTGATAAAAATGGGATCCGTCATCCATCTTCTTGTAGAGGAACCCATCACTGTAGGCTGACAAGCCTGATTTCAGGGATGTGGCTCGTCCGCGATCCAGCTTGTTATTTTTGGAATCTGTGGCAGATGTGGCCCCTGAAATGCTAATTAAAGAGGATGCTCGTAACGGGACCCAGGAGAAAATGCTGGATTTCAAGGCAACACCGCAATCTAAAGACACAGGTAATCCAACTAGATTAACAAGGCATGCAGCCCATCTTACACATCAGAGGTGGAAAGTTCAGGTTCAGAAAGTATAAATCCAGACCGAGATTTTGTTTCACCCAAGCAGTGGAGTATACAGAGTCACAGTCACAGAGTATTCAAGTGGTTGGTTGAAACCAAATCTTGGTCTGGACCCAACGGCAAGGAGGTTTTTTCTTCATCTGAAAGAAAGAAGACAGTGAAGACCTCGAGTGGCTCGCTGTCGCACTGCATCATTCGCAGACATGCATGGAAAACAAGGTAGATAACAGTTAAGCTACAACAGTCAGAGGGATCCTCTGCATCCGGCTGCCTCAGTGCTTTCCCAAGAACCTCGAAAGGTCTTAAACAAAGACACTCTGCCCCATAAGCAAAGATCTTGCCTGCGGCTCATCTGCTGTATAAAAAGTGTGTGTGTGTGTGTTTGTGTGTGGGGAGGGGGGGCTGGCACTCTAAACTGTCAGATTTCCTGAGCTGCTCTGCTAACAAGAAACACTTATTAGCCACACTGGCACACCAGCCGCTGGGTCTTCAACACCTCTCGGGCCCTTTACCTTCTAGCCTTGGGGCATCGCAGTTTTGCTGCCCTTCTCTCAAGCACCCTGGGGGGTTGCAGGCATGCTGGCCTTCCGAGGCTTCAGAAGGGCGCCAGCAGGTGTGGAATGTTCAGGTTCAGGAGATATAAATGCAGAGTAAGATTTTTTTTCAACCAACCCGTTGAGCAGAAAGTGTCACATTCACACAACTGCTCAATTGGCTGGTCGAAACAAAATTTGGGATTTGTACTCTTTGCAACTGAACTTTACACCTCTTGGCACCAGGTCAAAATGTGGTCAACAGGGGTAGGAAGGGAACCGAGTCACCTCTGAGCGGCAGGTTGAGTTCTCCATTGCGGCAATCACACAAAAGCAAGGTCTCCCCCTACGCTTCATGATGAAACACACTGGAGGCAAAGCCAAACCCACCATCATTCTTCCCTTTCACCACGCGACAGCGTCAGCGAGTCCCTCACGCTGCAGAAACAGCAGCCTTGGTGGGATACAAAACATTGATATTCCAAAGCCACCGTCCACAATAGGCTGCTTGTAAAGGAGACGCAGCTTAACAGCCCGGTCTGTGTAGCTTGTAAAGAAAGTGCTCTTGCAAGGACAGAACGAGGCAGAAGGAGACGCGATTACAGTCATTGGCAATGGCAGTAATGAGGGGAGCCAGAAGGTGGACGCAGTCATGACGGCACTGTTGCGGTTTTACAAGATTTACTTGAATACTGACTCAAACGTGCAGGCAGATATTTAATGCATCTCAAAAGTAAGGATTAGGTGAAGGTCCACGATTTCAGCTTTGTGTAATACGTTCGGCTTGGACTTGACAATAAACCCACAACAAATGACACTATTAGGCATTCTGTCAAAACTACGGGGTTAATCACTGAAAATTCCACTAAGCACTCATTTCTTCGCGGCCGGCGTCGGCGAGCAGCCAGGGGGAGAGAGTTAGCACCTGCCAGGCTCCTCCCACTCTCCGCGGGCTGAACCCGTTTCTCCGCGCAAAGGAAATGCTTTCAGAACTGAGCACTTCCGCAGAGCCCAGTAGTAAATGATAGCCGGCATGATATGATGAACATGTTAAGGGTGGTGACGCAGCAGAAGACAAAGAGAGAGAACAGGAGAATGAGAGAGAAAGAGAAAGAGAGAGGGACAGAGAGACAGCAGCGCTTTGCACGGGTCACCCTGCATCCCCTGCGGTGCTGGTGTCTGCTGGACCAGTACTTTCCTTCTGTTCCTCTCCAGATCTAATAACCATTTACAAATATCATCTGACAGTTAACGTCTGGCAACATATTGGCAGCAGCATAACAGAGTGATGATGCTTTATTAATCTACGTGGGGAAATTGAGCAGTATTTACATATCCCATCTTTCTCTTCATGACACACATAGAGACATACAGTACACAGGTGATTGCAAGTTACATAGCAGGATCGGCCAGTGCTCAGCAACCCTGAGACAGTTGAGGTTAAGGGCCGTGCTCAAAGGCACAACAACAAAATCACTCTGCAAGCCATGGGATTTGAATCAGCAGCCTTCTGATCATGAAGACAGAGTCCTAACCCAACAAGCCACCACTATCACCATAAACCCTTATGATGTGATAACCAGACAAAAAAAACTCTTTATTTTGCCACAATATGGCAGGACATGATCTGGATGGGCTGCCTACTGAACTCTATGACCTATGCCTCAAGCTTTTTGAAGCATAAGTACAATCAAAATGGAGCTCAGAACAGCCCTGTCCTGGAGAAATTGTCACCTGCCACACTTTTGAAGAATAAACTGGTAAAAATGTGTTTTTGTTTTGCTTCTTTGTACATCTAGACATTGAATCCAGTTAGACAGTCAATGTGACCTGAGATTCACATGGTTATGGTGTCAGTCCATCACATGGCAGGGCAATATTGTCATCACCTAAGTGCACATCTGCAGACTATAGAAGGAAATGTGTACAATACAGGAAGAACATGCAGACATCATACACAGAGGTCAAGATTCAAACCCCAAAAGCAGGAGGTGTGAGGCGACACATTATTCAACCACCATGCAAAATAACAGCTTAAGTCAATATAAGAAATGATGAGTACATAGCATTTCCTGACAAAGTCATTTGAATATTCTCCTACAACAGGCTTCTTCATCAGGATTGATGGGCCCAGGGGGTGGGAGGTGTGACACTGCCATCCTCTGGTGGCTCTCGATGACTTGACAATGGGCTCCGTACTCCAGAGACACTGACCCGCTACATTTCACAACTACATATAATCACGCCGTACTACCATCAAGAAAGCAGACAACCTACAGATGTAACACCGAAGCAGGCGGGAATCAGAAAATTGGCAAAAATAAAAGCGAAACGCTACTTTTTCTAATTCACGAGAAGAACGTTATACCGGTGAAGTTATTTTGACTGTTCCGACAACGGAAACAGTGAAACCACCGCTGCCCCACTGACATTCTCGCACACATCACGGTGCTATCCTCCATGGAGCGCCTCAAAAAATAGGTCACATCTGCGAACGCTGCATTCGCAGCTTTAATGCGACGCGGCCCCTGCGTGAAAAAGAAGGAGGGAGGGAAGGATGGGCCTCCCTCGGCAGACCGTCAGCTTTAAACGTTAGCGCTAGTATTTCCAAGCCGTCGGACTGCTCCACAGGTGCACGTGGTTTCGCATGTCGCACCATTATAACTACTGCAGAAACCTCACTCGCTCGTCTCGCAGTTACAGTCGTCAAGATAAAAATAAGGAGTGTCTTCTGGCTTGGGCGCGCCAGAAAACTTGATCTTTTCAGGGATTATGAGCAGCGGAATATTCCGGAACACTCCATGCTGGCTTAGCACTGTTGCAGCGTCACTCACGTCAGTCTTGACAAATAAGCCATTCGAGAGGCATTATAGAGCTGCTCCTAATAGTCTAAACTCAGAACCAGACAAGTCCCATCCAATTTATGACCAAATCTACATTATGCGTTTTGAGGCATAATCCAACCATGTTAATTCTGAACTTTATCTTAAAGCCACTGGGCCAGTTCTGGGGTGTCAGAGAATGCGTCGCTCTTTGTAGCGCCCTGGAGTCCCAGCGGGTTCCCCTGGAAGGAGTGCGAGGGAGCGGAAGGCCCCCTGGAGATAGCACCCTTCCATCTATCTCCCACCCCCAGTGTCGCTGGGCCTCCAGGCACCTGGCTGGCGCTGGTGGGGGGACGTCGGCAGCATCGATCGCTGTATGACCACCAGATTCCCCCCTAACCTCTCTCTGGGGGGTGACATTTCCTAAGCCAGGATGTGCACCTCTAGCCTGATGAATAAGTCACCGCCTTCTACCTGACAGCAGCCACTGACTTCCACTCCTGGAAACTTCGCTCCCGCCGAGCGGCGGAGTCAAAGAGGAAGAAAATAATGCCGCTTCCTGGCGATAATTACGCTCCACCAATGCAGGTCTGCCAGGAAAGTTCCTGCTGAGATGAGAAAACAATCAATGTTCTTGCTCCAAAAGTCTTGAATAGGAATATATAACTGAAAAGCTAGGAAAAAATAATCACAATGTGTACTGTGCGTGCGTTGGCGATTGTGTGTTGGGGGAGTGTGACCAGCGTTAACTGAATGCTAAGCCAAGATGGTATGAAGTCTAAATAAAAAGCCTGACAATGAGAAAACAGATTTTTGTATGAAGTAATTACAGCGCTGCATCTCCAAAACATGTGCTTCAGCCGCTGACAACAAACAGTGCAAATGGAAGTGTTCTCTGGTCCTCTGTGCTTTGTGATATGCACATGTGTTGTGAGTTCCTGTGCTTGTCAAAGCTCCTCCTTCCAAACATTCCAAAGGACTTAATGATTTCTCGGCATGCAAAAGATGTAAACACAAAGCCATAAAAGAGGTTCCAGGACAGGAAGTCAATGCGGGGGTGTGCCTGCCTATTTTCCTTTCTTGCTCGAACCAGTGGCTGGAATAAGCTGTCAGATCAGAGACTGGGCACAACCAGCTGGTGTTCACCAAATAAAGGATTAAAACTTGTATACATGGTTTGTTCTGATTGGCAACAAATGAATTACATACAATAAAATAAAAAAGAGAGAGAAGAAATAGTTACTCAGATCTTTGGGGAGATCACAGATGTATAGCCTTGCATCATTGTGTATATTATTATTATTATTGTGAAAATATTTAGAACAGTGTAATGACAAAAAGAGTTTATGTTATAGTAAACTGGAAGGTCAAGGAACAGCTGGAACTGAACCGGCACTAAACCCAAGCTGAAGCTGGTCTCTTTCTGAAGCCTGCACCTTTGGAGCATCGGACATCTCCTCACCTGCTCTAACTGTAAGATCAATTGCTGTAAATCTGCTCCCAGCCCGAGAAGATCAATGCTAATGCTGGGACTGCAGTGGAGTTCTGGTTTGCTTGGTATAAATGAGCAAATAATTACATCAATAAGGAGAACGTCATAAAGCCAGATCAAACACTGGTGCTTCTTCAAATGAAGACCCAATCATATAGTCTCTCTGCTGGCACTCTAGTACTTGGCAGGGCAATAGCAGCAAATTGAGTTAAGGATCTAAAGAGTACCCCCTGACTGAAAGCCCACCCCAAGTAAGAGAAAGAACATTCTCTCCACGTGGAACATAGAAGATCTGCAGCTCTGAGCCTGTACAGGAAGACTCCTCCCTTCTGTGTTCTTGTTATCATGTGGACCACAGAGCAGACACTTTGTAGATGCTCTCCAGCATCACCACTATCAGACAGAGAAACAGGAGACAAAGCTGGCATATCAAGAGAGGCAATAAGTGACTTCAGCTGTTATAGCTGGGCTACGAGTAGTTATATCTTTGAGTTATGAAAGACATTCTAGCGAGGTTTCTCAGCAACCTCAGTCACCCATCACTGACGGAAAACAAAGAAACTTCGAATATGGCCGAAGATAAAGGTGATGCGAAATGGTTATTTAGAAATCCCATGACAAAAGCATTACATGAAAAGATGCAGCACACCAAATGTCAGCACTGCTGGGCCGCAGTCTAATTTCAACGGTGATGCTCTTGCTTCTCTTATAGGGGTCTCACCAAAGTTCCCGCTTCAAATGGACATGTATATATATCTACCGACCTGCATGCACAACTCCATGTCATGAGTGAAGGGTTTTATTTTTTCCTCCCAGCATGCCACAGAACACACGACACCTTCTGCAAAAGTGCCTGTGGATCAGACTGCTGGCAGAAAGAAGAAATTTTCAATACACAGGAATGTTCTCAAGAAAGTCTGGGAAAGAGCTGCAAGAGAGGTGCATGGATTAATAATTCAGCAAAAATAGGTATTAATCGCATGTTACGCCATCTTCACAAAATTAGCCACCTTCAGCTCATTTCCATCTCTGCCTCAGCTTTCTATATTTGGCTGTGTCCCACCTAAGTCTGCCTCTGGTCTGAATATTCCTATAGGCCGTCACCAAAGATACTGGCCATGCAGAAGCCAGCCATGCTGGGGGAGATGGGTGGGAGCAACAGAAGCGAAATCCAAAAATATTCAGAAGTGAACACGGCCAAAACACGACAAGCAATCGTGAAAGTGAAAATACATAAGTCACACATCTGGAGTGGTCTTTTTTTTGTTTACACTTCACAACCATGTCACCATGTCATGTTGCCTCAGGAATTTAATGTAAAATAAAGTCCTCCGAAGAGGGGGAGTGGTGGTGGGCAATAAAAAAAATAAAGGAAAGAGGAATATTATAGATACACATGTTCATAGGTATTTGCATTGTGTTGTATGGAAGCCCGTTTCCGCCACGGGGGGAAAAAATTATATAGAGTGTAAGTAAAAATTTCGACTTAGTTATCTCGTTATTTCGACTTATCTTGAAGCAACGAGATAACTTAGTTGAAATTTCGAGATATCTCGAAATAACGAGATAACTACGTCAACATTTTGACTTAAATTTTGTATTATTTTTTTGTCCGGTGGTGGAAACGGGCTTCAATAGTGTTGTAATTAAACGTGGAAAAAAATTATAATTTGAGGAAATGGGCTCAAGAGATACAGCATGAAAGACAATAATTCACTCTACTTGGGCCTATTTTAGAAACGCTGGGTAGTTTAACGACATTAGCACAAGGCAGGAGATTAATAAAACATTATGTGTTAAGGAGGAGGAACTGATACTTGCTGTCATTGGACGAATATGGATGCCCAGATCTCCTTCCTTCCTAAATTTACATTTGTCAAACTGAAGTAAATGAAGTGAAAAGAGGGGCTAAATAGGGGTCTTGGGGAAATCACTCAGCTTCTCCACAGCCCTGCTGCGGTGGAGATGGGAGACAAGGGTGCAAAACCAAGATAAGGCAGCGAGGGTCCTTCCTCATCATGCCCGATGGGTAAATGAGAACTTTATTTATACTTAGAGCCCCCGCTGGAACCTCTCCCATTCTCCCACTCAGGGATAAACTGCTCAGGACAAGGGCCTTTGAAGAGCCTTGCTGGACATCCACCAGGAAGCACATTCTCCCCCCCAGCACATTCTCAGGACCCAGGTACTATAAGGAGCCAGGGAACAGTGTGGGGAACACAAACCACAGATAGGCTGGACCCACAACAGAACCAGCTCCCCCGAGGCATGACATCAGGCTAAAACAAAGCAGGGATTTTTGCTGGGGTGGGGGGTGACATGAGGTATGTTCACCTGTCTTGCTGAATTTAAGGGTTTTTTTTATCAACCTGCTTTATCAACCCCCCCACCCAGCTCCCACCTCAATTTGTATTCCAACATGGGAATGGGAACATTGCAGGTCATGTAGACAAAGAGTGTGAAATATCTGCATGGAATGGCTGTACAGACGATCATCGCTTAGGAAAAAGTGCTGCAGATTTATAATCAATACTGACAAAGCTTTACAAGTAGATAATCCCATTCACAGGGATCGAGCCACACTCACTGAAAGTGGCAGTTAAGCCCAAATCCAATCCCCCTGTCCTGGAAGCCAAGCAGTGCTTTGAAGTTTGTAGAGCAGGGGTCTCAAACTCACATAACCTGGGGCTATTGGCTAGGAGGCCTTCAGCTGAAGAAGGGCCCGTTGGCTTTTTGTTTTTTTGTAGCTGAATAAAGCGAATAGGGGAAAAAAACTATATGGGGAGGGGGGCGGGGAGGGGTCGGGCATGCTGGTGGAAAATTTGCCAAGCTTAATGCCACTGCAGATTGGCCGAGTGATGTTTCACAGATTTTATACTCAATGGAAAACGGTGTCTCTTGATTGGTGGGTCGGATGTAATAATAATTAAAAATGTGTTGCAGGCCGGACAGAACCATCTAGTGGGCGGTATTTTGAGTCCCTGGTGTATACTGTAGGATGATAGATGTCCCTCTTACACCTTACCCCCAGTAAGATCCCGGTGTCTCATAAACAAGACTTCTGAAAGCGGCTCAAAGGATGGAGGTACACGTGATGGGGGGCTCTAGCAGTTTCTGGACCTTCCTAAGCGTACCTGGCCGCTTTAGGAGGCAGTGTTGCTCAATCCGTGATGTTACAGGTCACTGCTCTCTGGTTCACTGTTCAAAGATGCCTCTCCAACACAAGCTCAAGTGGGAGGGAGTGACAGGTTCTCCCTCCAGAGCCAGGTGTCCATCACGGATCCACATGTTGTTAGCCTCAAAAACAGAGAGGCGAGGGCAGCTATGGAGTGAGGGCGCAGCTCCTACAGTTTCTGCTGAAGCTGCGTGCGGGGGCAACTTCCTTCATCTTCTGTGCAAACTGGCAAACCGCATTCGGAATTGCGGCCTGTCTAAAGGGCCAAGCGGAAGCCTCTTTCAAGACCAGAAGTCTGAAAGCAAAATAAAAAAAAACATATACTTCCAGTTTCCACAACTCTAGAGCTTTGAAGGGCCTGAGAGGGAATAAGAATAAGGCAGAGGAGATCCAGTAGCGTTAGAAGACCTCTGGGGGTAGTCATGCCGCTTCCCTCAGAGATAGAACAGCTTGATCTTCATCTGGGGGCGGGGGCCTTATACTACTGTACCAAAAACAGATGGTAACACAGTAACTGGCTTGAAAATGGGCCTCGTTGACTATTCTGCAGAAGGTCATTGTGGAGCGATGAAGGTTGCAGGGCTTGAGGAGGACGCGCCTTCGTGGCGGAGGCTCTCTGCAGGTGCAGGGGATGTCACAAAAAGCTATGCCAACAGTGCCGGCACCCACCAAGCGCGCATGCATGCACGGGGCATTGTATCACAGCCCACCATAGGCATTCCAGCAAGGTCATCCTCTTGTCATCAAGCTCTTCAGCTGATGGCCGCAAAAACAAACCCACACATCGGCATGAATACAAACATTTCCTGTCCCTGAAGTCACCCAAAGGACCGCTGAGGGGCACCCATAAACGTGATATTTGTGGTGTCATGCATCCCATGGTGCTGATAGAAAAAAATCAAGCTCTCCGTTTGTCTGTGCACTGGCCGTGACCAAGGGAGGGGGCAGTAAATAGGGGATTGCTGGTGAAGAAACAACACTACCATCCACTGCCTGCATCCAATGAGAGCACAAAAAAAGAGAAACAGTGCAAGATTATGCACAAGACGGCCGGCCTGACTCTACAAGGTACCACAAGAAAATGTCAGGTACTAAGCTATCGTTTGGTTAAGTCTTTTATGAATCTCAAATATTGATTTTCAGGGTGTACTTTGCTGTACTTTGAGTACACTGCATGTACACATGCAGGCTTTTGCGTTACAGAAGGTGGTTGCATGTGATGTCTCCTATTTCTGATTGTGTAACTCTCATCAAGTGCACCTTCATCTCCCCCTGGTTGTGGACACTTTACAGGTACAGTAAGCAGCACATTGAGAAGAAACCGCAGAAGTAGGAATGGACACATTCTATATTCTTCTGTCACCTCAATACAACTCTGGGGAAAAAAAAAATAAGAGAGTAGTCCATATCTTTTTTAAAATCAGCATTTCTAAATCCTGTTTTAATCCTTGTTCTGCTGGCAGAGGCTACACTGTGTGGGGGGCTGCTTCCAGGCTCAGAGCTTCTAAGGCAGCTGCACACAAGGGCAAGGTGAGGCAGGAGAACCTGGCTATGGCCAAAGACCAGCCAGTTGGAGGGCAGAAGCAACTTTCTAATGCCAGAGATGACCGTCAACTTGTGCCTCATAAATCGGAGAATGACCTCAAGTGACCTTCAAAAATTAAGTGGTGTGAAGTGCCCTGCAAGGACAATTCATTACAGGCTCCTAGAAGAGTGGAGTGAAGACTCATGAAGCAAGAAACATCAATGATAAGCAGGCTAGAGTTAGGAAAAATAATGTATATTTTACACATGTGTAAATACATAAACGGAAAAATGAGTAAAACTGAAAATTTACTTGCGGTCTCTGTATTATTTTTCCAAAGCTGTATTATTGATAAAGCATTTTTTGGTATATCTGTACGAGGGCATGGCTTTGCTTAAGACTACTGTGAATGTTTATGCTTAAGAGGGCTTACATATGGAACCAGAACCTGTTACGAGAACTACATGAGCATCTGCTGTGCCTGAGGGCTACAGATGGTGCCCGGACAGACACGTACCGCAATGTTGGACATGGGTGTCTAGAGTGATTCCAGCATGGTGTGACGCCTGCAGTGTGAGCATGTCAGACAGGTCGCATTGGAGGTTTGGGGAGGACTCTCTGAATGTCCCATGGTGACTATGGCAGGCACCTGTGGCCTACAGGGTCCTGTCAAGGATCAGCCATGGAGGGCTGGGAAAATTCAAGTGGCTCCTACTGTAAAGCCACCAACCGAAAGTTACAGGAATGGCCACGGAGTCGGGGGTGGATCCATACAGCAAGCCTATATGTACAGGCCAGAAGTTTGGGCAAATACCCAGAAAGTTGAATATTTCTTAGCATGGAGCGACCTACCGTTTATGAAAAAAGGTTGACAGGAAGCGACAGTGACCGGAAAGTGTCTGAGGCAAGGACAGTGACATCGAAGGCTGAAGTTCAACACTTATTTGTGGTGTGCAAAAGAAATTGGAAGATGACTGTATTGGTCTGAGGACTGCGATTAATGTGAACAGAAGAAAACTGGCATCTCTTAACATAGTCAAGCAAAGACTGAGAGCAGCTGGACTGCATGGCCGAGTTGCTGCCAGAAAACCTTTAATTCATGGTGTTAACAAGAAAAAGAGACTGTTATAGGGTAAACGCCACAAATGCGGGAGTATTGCAGACTAGGAGCAGGTCTTGTGGACAGATGGAAAAGTCTGAGGGATGAGTTGGAGCAACAAGTTTAAAATGTGTGTCTGTCACAGGGGTGGATAATCTTGGGACAACTGTTGTAAAAGGTGCTATATAAAAATAAATTGAAATTGAACTGAATTGATAAGATTGCCCACCTCTGGTCTGGCAAATGAGACAGAACTGTTTGCATGCTTGAAAAGGTGCTGGAAGGGTTTGGACAAGCTATTTCCAAAATTTCTGGAAAGGATGCTGTCAATCTCTGCTGCCATGATGAAGGCAAGGGCTGGTTATTCTGATCAAACTCATACTCAGACACTCGCATTCATGAAATTGCGCTAACAACGCAAAGCAAATTGTTACATTTCGCTTATAGCATTTCTAATATCTTTTTGTAATAAAAATTTGAAAAAGCAGTTGAGTCCACACTTCCGGCTTGCAGTGTACGTCTGGTTGTGAGGGCAGCCACTGGTATCTGGTCTGGCACTCTGCCAGGGAAAGACCAGTTACAGCCCAGTGTGAGAACTGGACTTGTGTTGTGGCTCAAATAAGGAGTGTCCCTGAAATCCAACAAGACCGCTGTGATCAACAAGCAGCTCTGGGCTGAGCCGAGGCGTCCCATGTGCAGTGAACTGAGCAGCAAGAGCGAAAGAGAAGAAGCAGGTGAGGAATCAACCTCCCACGAGTGGGGGGAGAAGAGCAGCGGGTAGAGCGGCTGAGAAATGCTGTTTGACGTCATGGTGTGTGTGACCCTTTCCGAGGAAGGGTGACCCTTTCTTCCCCCCTGCCCCGACGACGAGGAGCACTCTCCTTATAAGGAGGACCCCGGGGGCAACTCTTGGCCTAGATTGCAGGATATTTCAAATAACAGGAGTGTAAACAACAAAATGCTGTCAGCAATAATTAAACATGCTTCATAAAGTGTATGAAAAATAAAAACACACATACAGAAATGATCTTTGCAGGTGAAGATGAGGGATGCACTGCACAGCTAATGGTTGTGCCTTAATGACAAACACACACTGATTCATTGTTCCCAGGTCCATTTATGACAACAGGATGTCAACCGCGATGAAAATTCCTTGAGTTGTGTGAATTGGATTCAGAAGAATACTACTATACCCTGTAGCAATTTTAATTGGAAACAAAACGCTTACACAACTACCACTTCCTGTCAAAAGTGATTTAAGCTGCACTGAAAAGAAGGAAAATGCCACAGAATAATTAAATATTAACATGCCTTATTTATACTTTAATGCACTTTTAATGGATCTATAAGCCATCCTGGCAGAAGTTAATATAAAATGGTGTTATGTACCTCCTCTGGGCCCACAACCGAGACCAGGATAAACGACTGGAACAGGAATGGATGGATGTTGTCACACAACATTCATAACAATATTTTATTGATCACCATCAGTCATGAGGTCTTCTTCAGCTGCACACATTTATGGAGGACAGCACCCTTCCAGCCAGTCTCCACATTGTGCTTGACACTAAAGGGGCTTAGAATATTGATACCAGAATCAACTGTTCAAGTTAAGTTGCTGCTGTGTAAAACACTTGGGCACAGGCAGGACTTTATTCTGGAACCAGAACCTTTTTCCGGAACCAAGGACTTTTGTCGTGTTCATACCACTGGAGAGCAGCCTGATTGTAGTTCCTTGGAGGCAGCTCCAGAACCCTTTTCTAGTATCTACTCCAGACTCGGTCCTGTTCAAACAGCTTGCTTATTGGTTGACCACAAGCACAGGCGCTAATATGGAAGTTACATGGAGTTACATTGGAGTGAAGGCACCTAATATGACTTACGATTGTCCAGGCCTGAGAAGTTGCAGATTACTTAGAGGAGATTTAAAGGAAACATAATGTTGTAGACGAGTGCAGCACGGGCCTCAGTTAAGCCATCAGAAGTATTATGAAAATTGAGCCAATTTACTAGAAACCATGATCCATGAAAAGCAAAATGCTGGGATCACTAATGGTTTCCTGAGAGGCAGGAAATTATGGCCACAAAGAGGAGAGCAAGGGGACAAATAGATGTCTGTATCAGAAATTTCTTGAGTCAAGCAAAAAAGGTAGAGTGGAAGGGGGAAGCAGAAGATTTTCTTAGTCTTTGATTTCATCCATGCTGGAACAGCGTTACTATTAACGGTAACGCAGAGGCTTTTGAACACCTTCCAAGACGTGTATGTGTGAGGCAGAAGATTTAATGTGTCCGTGAATGGAAACGTTAATAAACATACAAGAAGGGGCCCCTTGTGTGGTATCAAAACAGCAGAACTGGTTTATGTTCTTAAGCACTATGGAGTGGGTGATCTTCCAGGTCTATTATCCATGATGAGATTTTCCATGTGACATAATGAGCGACTCCACCAGATGGTGAGTGAATGTGGGTCTCGGACATACAACAGATCAAAAAGCTTTATATAAGATTCCTGCTGGAGATACGCCACGATGGACTGGGAATAAGCAAGGTAATCACTATCTGTGCACCAGGGCAGGAAGGCATCATCCCTATATGAAAACTACTAAAAAGCATTTCAAATTAATGTAGAACTGAAAAGTGATTCATTGTTTTTGTGCAATTTCATCCATTCAATTCACTTTAGAGACTTGAATGCTATTGGTGTACCTCAAATGATTAAACAATCAGACTTTATCTGAATGACGGATTAAAACACCAGCTGAATGGCTGAAGTCCTCCTAAATTGGAGGTGGGGGGGTGAACACAACCAGCCTGGTTCACTTCACATGCTTCACTTTTCCTCCCCAAGTATTTCTTCGGTTCCATCACATACCAGTGAGAGGTCATACTGCCTATTTAATATCCAGTAAGATGTTAGGAGTTTGTGGTTTAATACACAGGAAAGTGCTGAGACTGCAGCCCCCACGACTTGACCTTGGATATGCGGATGATAATGGATGGATGGATGGATGGATGGATGGATGGATGGATGGATGGATGGATGGATGGATGGATGGAAAGTGCTGTACAGCTGTCACGATTAGGTGTACTTGATTATTGACTCGTTTACTCGACTATTGAAAAGCATGGATTAATATTCTCCTTAATTACTCAGCAGCATGGTGGTGGAAGAAGGTGCATGGAGGATGAGGGACCAAATACAGAGCCAACGCGTCAACTGTGTGGAAGCACTTTACATTAAAAGCGAATGAAAATGCAGCTGTCTGTCAGTACTGCAAGGCAGAAGTTAAATAACACCACTGCACGACTGCAATACAAATACCTATTAAAAGATGACATTCAGGTTTGACAGACTCACGCAATAATGTGAGTTTAGTCACAGATATATGCCTTTTAGGTTCTTGCAGTAACCTAGCCTATATTTGTCATCACTTTGTCTTAAATAATTTTATATAATTCCTCTGTCAAAATAGTTGTTGCTAAAACAAAAGTTAGCCCTATCACTTAGCTGCATAGTTGCATCATCTTACATAACATACAGTAGTACATATAATGTACCGTGTAATATTCAATTTTTTAAACATATTGTGTGTAGGGCTGGACAATACTGAAAACGGTTCACAATCTCTGCAATATTTCTAGAGATGCTCCGATCAGCATTTTTGGAGCTGATCACCGATTACCGATCACCAAGATCATGATCTGCCGATTGCCGATTCCTGCCGATCACAGAATGGCAGGGGAATG
>JABFDZ020000097.1:9851588-9868930 GCA_019775955.2 Pollimyrus isidori | reverse complement strand
AGTTTGGGGTCTCCTCGGCGGCATTTTGAGTTTGGGGTCTCCTCGGCGGCATTTTGAGTTTGGGGTCTCCTCGGCGGTACTATGAGTTTGGGGTCTCCTCGGCGGCATTTTGAGTTTGGGGTCTCCTCGGCGGCATTTTGAGTTTGGGGTCTCCTCGGCGGCATTTTGAGTTTGGGGTCTCCTTGGTGGCATTTTTCATTGCATAATGCAGCAAATGTTTTCAGTGGGTGACAGGT
The DNA here is from genome assembly GCA_019775955.2 of Pollimyrus isidori. NCBI lineage: Eukaryota > Metazoa > Chordata > Actinopteri > Osteoglossiformes > Mormyridae > Pollimyrus > Pollimyrus isidori. The sequence continues at coordinate 9,868,694 of JABFDZ020000097.1, read as the reverse complement.
CTGGACTATAGGCAGGCCAGTCTAGCACCCAAACTCTTCTACTACAGAGCTATGCTGTTATAATGCACGAAGAATGCAGTTTTGCATTGTCTTGCTGAAATATACAAGACCTTCTCTGAAAAAGATGTAGTCTGGATGGCAGCATATGTTGCTCCAAAACCTGTATAAATCATTTAGCATTAATGATGCCTTCCCAGATGTGAAAGCTACCCAAACCATGGGCAATAATGCACCCCCATACCATCGCTGGTTATTGAAGTATCCCCTGGTAACAAGCTGGATGGTCCTTCACTCCTTTAGTCTGGAGGGCATGGAATCCAGAATTTGAAATGTTGATTTGTCAGGCCACAGGACATTTTTCTATTCTGCCTCAGTCCATCTTTAAATGAGCTTGGGTCCATAGAAGTAGGCGGCGTTTCTGGATAATATCCATATTTGGTTTCTTCTCTGCATTTGTGGGTGCAGTGATGAACTGTGGTCACTGACAGTGGTTTTCAGAAGTGTTCCTGAGCCCATGCAGTGATTTCCACTATAGAATCATGTGTATTTTTAATGCAGTGCAGCCTGAGGAACCGAAGATCACGGCCATCCAATATTGGTTTTTGGCCTTATTCCTTGCGTACAGATATTTCTCCGGATTCTCTGAATCTTAATGATATTATATACCACAGATGATGATTCTCATATTCTTTTCAATATTATGTTCAGGAACATTGTTCTTAAATTGTTGCACTATTTGCCTACATAGTCCTTCACCGTGGACTGTGAACCTCCAACTTGTTCATAGAAGGCATGATTAAGAGCCAACTTCACTGAGACTCTACCTCTCTGGGAGGGTCATTTTATACCCAACCATCTTACTGACTTACTGGCTTTGCTCTATTTTCAATTAAATATGCGTTTATGTGATTCACAAATCATTGTATTCAGTTTTTATTTCCATTAAACTTAGCATTCATTATATGGAAAAAGTCTAGATAGGCAATGCCAAAGCAATTTGACATGTAAAGTGTACAGCTCAGTAATTGGTAATATATAGACTTTTTGTAATAATTCAGGTTGGCGGACTGTTATGAGTTGAGGTTAGGGGTGCCCAAATATTATTTGTAAATTTTCTACCCTTAACCCTCAAAAATGCAAAGGGGTGACTGCATATATATTAAACTGTAGCTGACAAATTCCAATAGGCAATCATATATTGACTAACATCTGACTAACAGTGAGAGGTCGGGATAGGAATAGAAGAAAATATGAGCATTGGAAAACAAATTGTTCCTTTAAAAATTAAACACCATCAACTTGGAACGGACCAATAATTCAAGTCGGTATTTGGTAAATGGCTGTGATTGACCTTTCTCTTCAGTTGCCGTTGAGAATTACGACATACACCTCTCTTTTTTCTTTTTCAGAAGAGGTTTAAGGATAGGACTATATCAAGATGTGTAAAGGGACTTCCAGCTTCCTGAAGCCCTGGCCAGCTTCTGTTAACATAATCAAGACTCCTTCAGCACTAATTTCCATTACGTGCCATATGATGCAGAACAAGTTTATATCGCATACATGATTAGACATGCATCCAGGACAGCACGCGGGCCAGTCACATGTACACGCACTACACGCCAAAAGCGCTGAGTGGCATCTGAACACACCTCATGGCAAGGTCCCAAACATCTGACATGCCTGAGAAATATGGCAAGGGCAGAGACTACGTAATTTGAGCTGTTATCACACATACAAATTACCCAAGGAGAACCATGGGCATAATTACCACAAATTTCATAACCTCAATCTAGATAACAAAATGGCTGGAATGTCACAACTTCAGAGATCAAATGATGCAAACGAGCTAGATGTAGCACATTAAAATGCCCTTTAAGTTGCATAATCCACTTTCAGTGACATTTAAAGAACAAGAGGGAGCATCTGGAAGCTGATCATCGTGCAGCAATGTGCACATGGCTGAAACTGAGACACAGTGAGCATAGAGGCTGTATGGAAACAGATTAGTCACATTGGGGTGGGAAAGACGAGGGCGGGGTCACTTACGTCTGTGTCGGGACCCTTGTCAGCCCCAGGGCAGGAGAATGTGACAAGCTCATGGCACCGTTTGTGGACCACAAAACAGCAAACTGCAGGGAACAAGAGGCAGGGCGTTAGTGTCGCTCCCCCCACATACACACACACACACACACACACACACTTCCCACAGCTGAGTACAAATTTACATTTATTTATACAGCAGAAGCTTTTATACTAAGTGACAGAAAATTAAGAATGCAGGGTCAGACTGTCCCTGGAGCCATCGAGGTTAAGGGCCGTGCTTAGGTGCCCACTGGTGAAATCACTGGGATTTGAACAGGCGACCTTCCAATCATGGGCACAGAGTCCTAATCCACACACTGCCCCCCCACGCCACGGATGCTCCACGACCGCGGCAGATGGAGCTGCAGGCCGCTACAGGAGTGTGTGTGCTGGGAGCAGGGAACAGCAGCCTCTCTCCACAGGCCCGGCACCACCTGGCCTGCAGATCTACTCCTCCGTACTCAGACTGTCAGGCAAAGCTAAGATTCCACGATGGTAGAACCTGCAATTCATCTGCCTGGGCCTGGCAGCCATGGTGCCAAATCCAAGCTTAATGGAGGAGACCCAAGAAATAATACTAATAAATATACAAAGCTACAGACCATCAGCATTTGAGAGTCCTCCTTCACATTTCTCACCAGTGCCTTGCTTAAATCAGGCACTCTGTGTGACCAAGGACACTAGGCATGTCCTTCTGTCCCCACAGATGGACAGAAGGCATGATTTAGACCCAGACACCTACCGGTGGACCTGCACAGAGGCATCTGGAACCAAGAGCACAAACAATGTGAAAATAAAATCCCAGCCCCGCTCCCCTCCCTGTCAGACTCATAAATATCTCAGCGCCGTTGAGGGTCCAATAAGTCACGCCTTTACCCGCTATGAAGGCTGCTGGCTCCGTAATAATAATGAGTTATGAATCGGGTGTAGGCTGGGCCTGGTCCAGCCTCCCACCCACCTTAAGAGTGAAGTCCAATTGGTGGCAGACTTCATCAGATAGCACCCTGGAAGAAATGGCCTCTCACCACAAAGCCGATATCACTTAACACAGAGTCGACTTAACACATAGGTCGCACTCTACCCTGTTATGTCACAGAAGACAGCATAAAATGCATTTTCTGGCGAGATGGATGAACCGACTACACAGCACGTCCACATGACTGATTGCCACAATTTCTCCATTACGGAAAATCAAACGAGTAATTATGTATCGGAAGCATATATGTGGTTGGGGAGATGTTTGTCTAACCAAGCCCTGAAACTTGTCCAAAGTGAATCACAGGCAAAATTAATGTGAGGAAAAAAAGCATGCCGTACGACACACTGAGCGTGTGTAGCTGTCCTCTGAAATTGGTGTCTCTTGGGTCAGGTGCTGCGTTTTCTCCGGGGCATGACAGATGCACTCCACAAGGAGGAACCACACAGGCATCAGCATAAGCGACAGCTGCGATCAGGCAGCAATACTGGGGGGTTTGTGGCAGGCAGCTGAGACACCAAACAGAAATCAATGTTATTTTACCTTAAGGATGTGCAATTCACATTAAAATTAAGCATGGCTGCTACAGTGAGACAATCACCTCAAAACTCCGTGCCTGGCATTGATTTAATTTCTTATGTTGCACACAAGATTAGGATGGGTGACTGAAAGCTTCCATATTCAACCCCTGGCAGGGTTCTCATTACTCAGAGGGTAAGGTGGCTCACCGCAATCATGTTACCTTAAAGAGTTGTTAGCGTATGATGACCATACTTTATTTTGACATTTCCCCAGATATGAATTTTGCTCTACTATGAGACACATGTGAATGCAAAGCTCAGGGCATTTATCTAGCGCCCCTGAAGCAGTGATCAGAGTTCGAGGCCTCATTCAGTAATCACTCTCCTGGCCACGGGATGTGAACCGCCAACATTTAGATCAGAGGTGGCTAATCTGATCTGCAAAGGGCTGGTGTGTATGCTGGTTTTTGGGGTAACCTTTAGGTCAGTTGTTCAAGCCCAGGTATGAGGACTCTTCAACCAATCAGTCCTCTAATTAGTGACCTAATTTGGGAGTTGCAGCAAAAACCAGCATTGGTCTTAACCTGAGGAGCCACAAACTGCCCTGATATCATATCATATGTCATATCATATCACATAGTGTATAAAACAAGAGAATCTATGTGCGTTCCTGCTAGACGTGTAACCATGGAAATCATTTACTGTAAAAAAAAAATCCAATAATAGACATCAGCTGCAGTCAGAGCTGCTGGTCTAGCACCTATCCAAAATGGAGCAGAAAAAAAACAACACACAACTCACTGGGCCTTGCTGCCACAACCATCTGAACGTTACCATGAGTTATCAATGCAGTCAGAGATGCAGTGAGCGGTTTAGCATCAAGTCGCATTACAGTTTACCATGCAGCATAACGCGCCTCAGTCGTGCAGTCGTGCCCAGGGGAGATCTGGCACAGGGGTAACCAGCCAGCGAGCTCCCAGCTAAGCATATGAACAGCTCAAGGCGACGGCTGGTTTCATTCTGCGCCTGACCTGGACCCCAGACAGAGGAGCGAGGCGCAGGGCAGCAGCTGGCCGGGCGGCTTAGCAGAGCTGCTGTTATGCAAAGAGAATTAGCACCTTTAAAGGAGAGGTGCTCAAATGTCAGGGTGACTTTTAATGGGCAGGGATGAGTGGCGTGTCTCACCATGACCTTATCATCATTTCACTTTCAGGGCAGAATAAATTATGTAGAGGCAACAATGTAGTGTGGCTTTTTAGATCAATACCTATTAAATCCAGTGATCCCTCTGGCACGGAGGAGGGATTTTCTCCTGGGCCCTTTATCTGCCACGTAATATGGAGATTGGTCCCCCTCTCACACGAAGGGCCACATGTGGGTGGGCAGATCTCAGCTGCCGCTCTTCACGCCACACCCAACAGAAGTGGCCCGCCGGTACGGGTGTTGGTTCGACCTTGGCTGCATGTCAATGCGCCCCACTCAGCCGGCAGGGTCCCGTAATGTGTGTGAAGGGGTAGGGGGGGCCTTCATGGCAGTGAGGTACCAGAACGTCTCGATCCGCTTCTGTGGAACTTAAATGGGAAAAGTCTGGGGAACAATGAGGCTATGGCTCATGGCCAGCGAAACGAAAGGGGAAATCATTACAGGGCTGACGCGATCCAAAAATCGAATAAACCACTATGAAATCCTGCAGCCCTGATTTATGGATGAAACCTTCAGACTAGGTTTAGAAGAATACAAGCTTCTCTGTATAACAAGCATGAGATCATCTGGTGATTATGAAAAATGTCAGGGAACTTTGTTAGAGGGCTTTTATACAGTGGGGCACTGGGATAAAAACAGGTTGCTCTTCCAATTATCTGTCATTTCCAATCCGGGTGGTAATGCAGACACTGCAAAAATAGCAGTGGTAGGCTAAACGAGAGCAGTGAACATCTCACTTCGATAAGCATTTTGGAGGGAGACGGGGGCAGTTAATTAAGTAGCCCACATCCCCCCATACCCGACACACTTTCAGCTTAGATAATAAAAATGTCTTCTCAGTCAATGCTTAATAATTAACTTGTTAATCTAAACACCCAACCTAATTTCTCAGTAGTGAATATTTTATCTGTGCACAACACCAGCTTTCGACAGTGAAACTCCAATCAGCCAAGAAGCTTTTGGTTCCTTTAAAAAAGTTAAAAGAAACCTGCCCCCAAATGTACCCCAAGATGGCGCTGGATTATAGAATACCTTGGAAGGCAATGTGCAAAGCTTTTATTCTGAGATGATTATCTGATATCTCACCCATGAGATAATTAGTGATGCTTTGTTCGGGCTGGGTGTCTGGCCCGCTAACAAGCCACTGCCGCGTCTGTGACAGGACCTACGATGGCCTGCGAGGAACAAATAGTGGAATCCAGACGGTGTGGCTTAGCTTTCCACCCACAAAGTGTGTCCTAATGGCATAGAGCAAGTGCTAAGTGCCCAGGCTGCATTCGCAATCACATAGGACCAGAGAGAGGCGAGAGAGGCAATCTGAGGGTGGCAAACATGAGGAATTTGTAGGGCGACAAACAGACCTCAACATGAATCACACTCAAGAAGGAAACAAGGGAGCGAGGAGAGTGATGACCAACCCAAGCTGTCTCACAGACAACAAGCACTGCAGGAGATGGTCTGATAGAGCAGACGTTTGCCAACTTGGGCCAGTTGCAGCAGACCAGAGCTTCTGATTCACTGCCCGAATGAGACTGCGGTGGTTTTGGGCCAATGGTACCACAGGATGGGGGTCTATCACACTCAAGCATCCCAGGACTGAGACCCACTGCAATTCACCATTATTGACATAATGACACTCAAACCGACAACACTGTGGATGTGAATAAAAAAGGATGAGCAGCTCAGAGGAGCCAACCTCCTGCTGTCATCGATCATTAACGATCTCAGGGCAAAGCGAGACCCTTTCTCCTCCGAAAGAAGGCTCCTGACACGGTATCAGTGTGCCTCATGGGTAGATATGGAGAAGTTCTCTGGGATGCAGGTGGTGACATTTTGCATTCCATTTACTGTATTTTTATATAACTTTACTATTTTTAATTCCATTCTTTTAACTCGTTTGTTATATAGTACAGAGAAAGTATTGGCACGCTTGCTTCAATCTGTAAAAATGTTGCAGATATCTTGCATTCATAAGTCCATTGTCAAGCAACATTTAGCATCTCTACACATCTTCTAAAGACATTTTCATTTTACTAAGCATCTTTTTGTACCGACTTATTCAGTTCTATTTTGTCATTTTACTATTAATTGCAATTGCAGTCCTTGGCTCCCAAAGGGAGTATCTACACAAATGTTGGGTGTCAATACAGAGGTGTCACTGATTTAAAAACACCCAATGCAACTGCTTGTAAATGAACCGTTGTCACTCAGAACAGCTCCTTTAAGAACTGTAACTTGGATTTCATTTAATTACTACTTCAATATTTTACTTAAAACTACTGGCTGTTTCTAATGTGATATGTGTTATATATATAAAATTTTAAATAAATGAATATAAATGATGTAGTGTACAATAAATGTTGCAATATCTTTACAGAATTAAGCATGTGTCCCAAGACTTTCCATGAACACTGTCTTTTCTTCTGTTTTTTTGTACTGGGTGTCGGGACCTGAGAAACCACATTTAATTCCTTAACGCTACATGGTGTGTTGATCTGTAGGAATGACAATAAACCTTTGAATCTCTTGCATCCTCTTTAGGTTTTTCTTCCTCTTTCAAAGGATTAGTGCAGAGCCTGGGAGGAGAAAGTAACTCATGACTGAAAATGAATTTTCGTGGACCAGACCAGAATGAGCGAACTGGATGCCCTCCCATTCCTGAGCACTCAGGAAAACAAACATGCAAGAAAAAGCTAGTAAAAATAAAATGCAAGAAAGCAACAAACTTGGTATATTGTGATAGAAAACAATGTTAGAAAAGAGAATTGCAGTAAACAAAAAAGAAAACAGAAGGAATCAAGTGTGGTGGTTTATTCCTACTCTCCTTCTAAGAGAAAAGGCTGCAGAACGTAAAAGAGAAGAATCTGACTTGGGATCAATATCTCAGTGCTACACAGCCTCTAGTCATCAGACATTTACAGCTTTCATGTTACTTAGTAACAACAGGTTATCAGCCAATGGGAATCAAGCGAAATGTAATCATTTCCCGACTGAAATGAGTCAAGATGTGCATCTTCCTCTAATGGATATTTAATGGGAGGTCCACAAAACTACACCATGTATGACGTCCATAAAGCAGGCGTTCATTCTGAGTTTTTTCCAAGTTTGAAGAGGCTTTTAAAACGGCGGTGTGGTCTGACAAATCATTGCATAAATTTCCCAATATCCATTAATATCCCTGGGAATTCTTTGGCGCTGAGTGTCTAAGTGTGAAATGGGTCAGGTTTCTTGATGTGAACATTGCACTTCGATCCTGAGCTGCTCACCCATTTTCACCCTCGTCCCTTCACTTTCAGGATGCAGCAAACCAGGCCCACAACACAAACTGCACATAGTTTGGCTCAGGCAGTTGGCTGCAAAAGTTTCTAACAGCATGCTGAAGTGTTCAGTACCCAAGTAACATGGGAGCAAGGTGAGGGAGAGAGATAAGAGAGACAATTCTGAGGCAAACTGACCTGTGCTCCTGCTGCTGGCCTAGAGAACACTACTGTGAGCATGAAGGTAGGTTGGGGGGGGGGGGGGGAATCGATCAATGGAAGACAGTAGCCTGTTTCCACGGAAACAAGCGGAGGTCTAAAATGACATAACCATAATAAATTACCAGTGTATCTGAAGACAGTATCAGATAAGGGACTGCGGTCGGTTTCTCCCAGAAGACGGCAAGAGACATGCAAATAAAACGCATCCATCTGTGGCCAGACCAGGGCACTGAGACTATGTAAGGGACAGGACAGAGCTAGCATACAGAAATAGCATAAATCCTGTAGGTGTAACCCTGAGTGTCTTTACCAGAGATGATTTTACATTAAATTGGAAAAATTGGAAATAGTTCATAATCTGAGGAAATGGTACTGATAGATCCGGCTGTAAACGTCCCTCTGTCTGTAAAGTGTAGTCAGATGTTGCGATCCACATGCAGAGCAGCACCTGCGTTTTCGGACCACAGCTGCCAGCCGGGCCCACGTGAAGGTCCCTCTACTGAGCCGAACGGCCCAAAATCGGCCCAGAGCCGGTAAAAGCCAGGCTGCCAGGCAGGGCCCGTGCGCGAATCCCTCTACCAAGCCAACCGAGGGAAACCGGCCCAGAGCCGGGACCAGTTCAGCTATCAGTCAGGGTAGCATTCTTCTGTGTCATCACTCTCCGGCTCATGACCCTCCCACAGGGCAACTTGTGACATAGACACGTGACCTCAGCCTCATTGAAACTGGGCACGGCCACTGCCCGGCGTGCCAGTCACCGCTAAACCCCATCAGTCACAGTTTGGCCACGCCCCAAGGCCAGGCGGCCCGCCGGAATCACTGAGGCGCAGCGGACAATGGTCATAGCGTAGAGGGACCCGTGAGGCGGGGGGCAGACGCGTACTGACACTGCCGTCCAGGGCGAGGGAACAATCGGCCCATTTCAACTGCTGCCTCATGAGAAATGGGATCATTGCCCAGAGCGAGATGAGGGGAAAAAGAGAAAAAGGATTCTCCCAAATGACCCAGGGAGAGGAGTCCGTATGGACTGACCACATGGCCCGGACAAAAAAGACTCATTTAGGCCAAACTGTGAACATCAGGTTCAGTTGCGTTGCTTCCCCAGAAGCCGAATGGCCTCCTCTCGTTTGTATAGTTCTTATGTTCTTAACTGTGATTTTGGTTCTCTACCTGCCTGTGAAATATGGGTCAAAAAAGAGATAAGCAAGGCATTTACAAAACGTCACTTTGCACCAGGCCTGGGCAGTATTTTATTCTCTCACAGCACGCGGTATTTTAACTGCGCATTTAAAGACCAACCCTCTTACCTATCCTGGTAATGTCACGATATAATTCGCAGGGCGGAGGGGTTGGAGCTGGTCCCCCGAGATAAATTTCGCCGACTGGAAATACCGCGGTACACCCAAAACATTACTGTAATATCCTCCCAAGCCTACAAGTATGAAAACATCAGCAGCGAGCAACACTGAGTGTGTGATGGGCACATGCTGTCAGGCTTTGATACGGATGGAAAACTGAGCGATAGGAGTGAGAGCAAAGGCAAGTAAACAATGAAGCCGGTTTGACAGCAGCTTATACCATCAGAAGCTCCATCCCCTCGCCAATGCAAACAAAGGACTAACGGAGCGATACGAGCACCCTTTTCATGGGCTTTGTTTAATTAACTTCTGCAACATGAGCTAGCGGACCGGGCCGGCTGCATAAAGTGGCTGGTGGGGGCCCAAGCTCAGCCGCAGCAGGTTCACAGTCTACTTCCCACCACACCTCGCTGGGCCCGTCCACAAACCACAGGCCGGCGTCACGTAACAGAGGGGGATTAGACTGGCGCTGCACTGCGAGGGCAAGAAACGGGCCACTGGCCATAGGGAAAACAAACAAGACAAAATGCCCGTACCGGGCGGCAGAGGAATGGCGGATCAGAGCCACGTTTTCGACTGCAACAAGCGAGCGGCTTTGCATGCTTTGAGAAAACAGCATAGCAGCTGTGGAGAGAACAAGAAAGTTCTTTGTGTATTGGGATGCAGTGCTTAGTAAAGCTGACATGGCCAAATAAATCACCTGTGTATAAATGCTGAACTGTACAACACATAAGGTGCTTCAAACCCAAAAGGACCGTCGAGCTGCCGGGGCACCGAGGTCGGCTGTGCACCATCCAAAGGGAGCAAAAGGGCACGCAGACATGCTGCCTGCTCCCCCACATAGGCACTGCTCATCTGATGCTCTCCTAGAGCTTCCTGTACTCCGGGCTGTTTAATGGCCTCAGTCCAGAGTGGGCTTTGGGGGACTTGTGGCTGAGCCACACCCCACGCCAGCTCTGGGCTCTGCGGTTGAGGCGAATCATGCAGAGGGCGGGGGTCTGAGCACCCGGAAGCTGCAACAAAACAATTCCGCAGATTATCTTCAGCCACACTGTTTAAACGGTGGTGGTAATGGGAGGCTGGGGGGGGGGGGGTGTTGTACACACTGGGAACAGTTCTCAGCACGGAGAAAAATAAACAGGAATGGGGTAAGGGAAGAGCAACGAGAGTCCGGTTTGCTAATCCCTCCTGTGGGAGTCTGCCAAGGGCCTCTCCTCCTTTACCCGGCACTGAGGGCTCCCTCGCTGCCACCCTGGTGAAATCGAGGCTCCTACCTCAGCCCCCATGCGTGATACAGATACTCAACCGGATCCGCTCCCTGGTTTAATCATTACACTGAGAAGGATCGTTATACAAGAAATGAAAAGCTGTCTGAAGCAGAATCTGCAATGTTTGGCTGCGGGAGTCCGAAGTCCAGGCAAGGAATACACAGCTTTTCACAGAACCATAGTGGTGACCTGGTCCCTACCTCTAATGCTGGACAAGAAGGGAGAAGAACCGTCATACGCGCCTTGCTGGCTTATATACGCTGCTGACTTCACCCTTTCACACAGGAAAAACTTTCATAATGCTCTGGGTAAAATATATTAACTGTAAAGGCTGCAAAGGAGATGTGGACTCCAGCCCACAGCGAGTTAACATGGGGCGGGACCTGGCAATTCCCTTTGCTCACGATGAACTCTCCTGCCACGACGACCCTACAATGGCCTTTGAGAAGTAAGATTTACTGATGACACACATATGCACTCACACCTGGGGCTGAGAACGCGCCTGAGCGGTGTGGAGCTGTTACATGGGGTGTTAAACCTTCGATTGGCCTGCAGTTCAGTTCAAGCAGTCACCATGAAGAGCTGGGCCCCCCTGCTCCCCCAGCACTGGCTTACGAGTGGGCTGCCGCGTTCTAATAATAACTAAGTGATCCATTACAGCAGCTCCCAGAATTAACACCGGAGGACATGCAGGGATTCATATTTAATTATATTTATATGACGACTTGGGGGCCAATGCAGGGCGGTTTTGAAGAAGAGTAGAAAAACAAGAATGATGCATAATTAGAATAAGCCCCACCCCTCAGAAAACAGAAGCTGCACTTAGACAGATTTGCATAATTTTCCTATTTGTTTCCCTTCCTGCAGGGCAGAGAAATGCTTGGCAAGAAGAAGAATAAGCAGCTCTGTGCCCAAAGAGCCTGATTTGACTATGGCCCCATGGAGTTTCCATGTGTTTCTTTGCAGGTACAAAAAGGCGAGGGGCCACAGCGAGCCTTGTGGGTCTGGAGTACCACGGCACAGCAGAGCAATGGCAATAACATACTAAAGAAAGTGGTCTTTGGACTAAAGCTAGTTTCCTGGTTCAACTCCCAATGCCTCATGCCCTGCACTTCCTGGAAAAGGCTGCGGTGCTAAGTGCTATGGGAGATGGATGAATGGACACAGTCAGCTAAAGGTATTGGCTGCTTTCTGCTGCAGGTCACATCGGTTGAAGGTGCCTGTCGATCATGTGAAAGAAAACAGCAGGCAGTCTCCTCCAAGGAGGGCAGTATCCAGCCAGACTGCAGCCTGGCACTTAAACGGTACACAGGAAAGCAGCTTCCTGCAGCTGCACAGAATGTATGCAAAGACAGTGCTCAGTCCGGCCAGGCCCTCGCCGATCGGATGCTGGGCTAATCAGACTGTATCAGGACCAACCTTCCCCTGATCAGAAGCTACTCATTTGTAGAAAAATGGGGAAAGACAAAAGCGTGCAAGGAACAAAGGCGTCCTACCTGTCTGCAAGGAATCCTTTGAGCCACAAGACTATACAGTCCACCCCCCCATTTTTTTTTAAGATGAAGGTAATTTAATGTCTTGGATTGTATGCTTTGGCCCCAGTTGTTGATTTATAAAAATACACCCAGATCAATATTCAAAATGAAAAAAAGTAGCTGACATGAATACCAGAGTTTTTTTAACCTCAAAACCTACTGCATCGTGCCTAACCTGATCCGGTGGGGACGACGCTGCCGTCGAGGCCCAGAGTCACATCCCTGTCATGCTTTCGGCCCCATAAAAAGGCCAGACACAGTTTCTAATGTCTACATGAACATGTGGACCATCTCAGCACTTAAAAAGACATTTCTCTAAAGACCAAAACAACCTTAGTACGTCAAAGTACCAAGGCTTTTAATGCGGTGTCACGTCTAAATAACTCAGCTGAAAGCCACACAAACATGTGTTCATGCACATTCGCATCAGATAACAGACCCATTAAATGTGTCCAGGCGATGTGCACAGCATGAGATACATGTTGTCAGGGGGCCGGAGATGGTGCAACGTGACTACTCCACCTTCCTGAATGAGCCCAGAAACAGGTGGAGAAAAATCTGGGGTGACAACAGCACAGTTGCTCAGGCACTTTGGGAGTCTCTATTGCTGTGCTTTCAGGACCAACCCCAAAACATCTCCAGAACATCACCCATCAGTATGGCCAAGCAGAGTATGGCCACTAGTCTCTTCTTAAATAGCTGCACGGCAGACAACAGTTAAGGTTCCAGTCTCTTGAGTCAGAGCATCTAGAATCGAGCATTAGGAAATAATACAATTCTTAATAATCATTAGCACTGGCCTATCTAGGCCACCTGAGAGGGGAGAAACCATGCCAATTAAATTTGCTGTGAGCTCAGGAGCATGGTAGTCTAGCAGAGGTCGAGCGTTACAGAGCACATGACTCTCTCATTATTTGTCCAATCAGGGTGCAGCAAGTGGGCAAACGGGTGAGGAAATCCAGCGGGCGTGCTGGGGAGTCACCGATGCGGCCGATAGCGTAAGCCCCCGCACGATCTTCCCTGAGCATAAGGAAAGTGTTCTGTGGGAGGCCAGGAGGGAGTGTAAGTGGACAAATTAGCTCGTTATGTAAGATACACCAATGCTTTTCATGTCAAGCCAACTGCAAAGTTTCACCCGAACGAGGAGGGGAAGCTTCTGGAACCGTCGTACGGGGGCCTTAAGCCCAGGAGCCACTGGTGAGAGATTTCCCATGATTCTACGCCCAGGAAGTGGGGACCCACCCCCATACTGCAGAAAAAAAACCGTCCGCAGGAAACGCTGTACCCTGCCTGTTCTCACTTCAAAGTACAGCTCTTTATAAAATTTTAAGTTTAGGTCTTTGTTTTCTATTATTAAACTAACTAGTAGAAAGAATTTTTTCCACATTTTTCCATCACTACATTTAACATCTCCCATCCTGCCCAGGGTCAGACTCCAGATTCACCCTGACCTTGCATGTAATAGGCCATTATGGAAGGGTAGATTCATCACAATAGTTTAAACTACAGGTTTTGTGAAAGCCATCAGATGGCCAGCTGATATTTCACTGTGGAGTCATTAAATTTGCCTCCACACAGGGTACACTCCAGGAGTCATCTAATCGGCTACTCCAATGGCTAGCCGCTTCGCAGTCAGCTGCTCTGGCCGGGCTTACACCGAAGAAGTTCAGAGAGCAGTTACCAGGTAAATCTGGGCCAAGCTCCGATTGTCCACAGTGAAGAAGAGATAGCAGCAAAGTCTGACCCCAACAGATTCTCCTCATCACACAGCAATTCCGGGGAGAACATAGGGAATGAGCAGATGAAAGAGTTAAAAAGAGGCCAGTATGAACTGCTGTGTCTTCTCCTGATCATGTGGGTCTCCAGAATCTTCACATACGGGGGAATGAGGTCAGCAGGACCATGGTATCCAGAAGAAAGGAAACCCACATGGAGCTCCCAGCCTTAGGCCCTATGCAACTGAGATAAGCCCCAGGTCCATAACTCTCCTTAGGATTAGCTGTTGGAAGATGGGTTGGTGGATGGATGGGAAGCACACTCACACATGCATGCACATACGGACACACAGTCCACGCATTCATATCTTTATGGGGACTCTCCATTCATTTGTAAGGGCAAAACCCTAATCCCTACAATGATGGCCTTAACCTCTACCTAACCCTAACCTTAACCATAGGAAACCAAACAAAATATAAGACTTTTGGCATTTAAATTTTTTTGACTGCATTTACAGATTTTTATAAAATTGAGGTCATCCTTGTGAAGACCAAAATTTCCCCACAAGGTAAAAAAGTTATAGGTTTTTATCATACTGTGGGGAAATCCGGTCTCCGCTAGGGCTGCACGATTCTGAAAAAAAAAAAAATCCTTACAATTGATATTGCGATTCTCTGCAACAATTTTTTTTCTTAAATGTAAACGTTTATTGCGCTCATTAAACTGCAAAAGGAAATACAAGAAAACATGACTCTGCCAAACATATTATTGATCCAGGACCAGCATATCAACTTAAAGGAACAGACAACAGAAAGGAAACACTCAACTGGCCATTCAGCTACGGTAACCAAAAAAGCCGTGCCGAAAGGGCCAGTGGGTACTTTCTTGGCATTTCGGTATTTTGAGATGGGACTTGAAACACTTCCTTTGTCCAACGGTTATGGAAATAGCCTGCCTCTGAACGTGCGGACAAATGAAATGACCCAGGCTTTAGCGGGAATGTGGTAGGAAGAACCAGCTGTGAATCGAGATAGTGTTTTTTTTTTCCTCCTTCCTTTTTTTACAAATTGTGCAGCCCTAGTCCCCCCACCATGCAATAACTACAAAAACACAAGCGCACACATGCGCACAGACACATACACAAAAAACAACCTGGCACTGCTATTGATTTCATTGATGGATTTACAGCATAGCTGAATACAGACAGTTACAGTGGAAGCAGAGAAAGAAGTGAAAGTAAACTTTAATGACACATCTCCGGGACACCACAGGATCTGTCTGCGGCCCCAGGTCAGGATTGTACTGGTGGGGGCTATCGACGGCTCATTAATCCTCCCCTCTTAAGCCGCTTGGCACTCTGCCCTCTAGATAAGCCGCAAGTATGGAGTCTATGCCCAAAGCGACAAATACACCTTGGATGGAATGGATCTGGGGCACAAGCCAGTCAGGCTGAGTAACTGGGAACAAGCTGGGCCACAGGGCCACACCACCGGTGTCACTGGCTATCTCGTACGCATACCACATGTATGAATACACACAAACACTTGCAATACAAGACGGTGAAAGACAGGATGCGTGGATAGAGAGACTGATATTACAGACTGACCAATACATGTTGGATGAAACACATACACAGAACAACTCAAGACGGTGTAAGCTTCGAAGGTGGATGGATGAATACAGTAGGCCACCAGGAAGCTGTTAATGCGGATACAGCCATTTAAACAGGTAACTGCATCAGCCAGGCACAGCCACGTGCCACATGGACAGCTGCAAGCTGAAGACTGTGCAGTAATCTGTCCTCCCTCCGAGATCTGCTTTTTTTTTTTTTTTAAATCAAAGCCGTTCAGCTGAAGTGATGCTGACAGAGGAGGGCTTCATCGCCAGCTCCGCGCCTTCAACACGAGCCCAACAGAGACGTCAGTGCAGGCTCCTCTCTTCACCTCCCACGATGATTCACGCAATTCAAAAGCAAAAAAAGAAAAAGCCAAGGCTTGTTTTTTTCCAAACACCCAACATCAGAAAAAGCAGATAACAAAGCAGGTACCTTCACAATAACAAACACTAATGGGCAGATCATCACAGTGCCCCCTTATGAAGCCCCGATGCCCCATCGTGGTGCCCCCGTTACAGAGCCGTAACGCCTTTGCCACAGCGTTGGGGATGCATGATTCAGGAAAAAAGAAACTGCGATTCTTTTGATTCTTCTAAACAGGAAGGAAATGCTCAACTGGCCATTCAGTTAGCATAACCAAAACAGCCGTACCAAAAGGTACCCCACCTCATGCTGTGATGTCATTTAAATACCGTAGTTTTGGTACTTTATTGAAGTACGAAAAGTAAGGTACCTAGTGCGGTAGAAAAGCACCCGTTAAAGAGAAAGTAGAATTATGGAATACTTGAGACTCTCTGGGGAAAAGCAGAAGTGCTTGTTTTGATCCAGCTGATGTAATACAATGCAGAAGAACATTTATGAATGAGACCGCATAGAGGTGTGAATCGAGATTGTGCTTTTTTTTTTTAAACAGCACCCCCTTATGAGGCCATAACACTTGATCGCCATAGTATCCCCTTAGGGACCCCTAACACCCCATTATCACAATGCCCCCATATGGAGCACCGCCTCCCTTATGGACCCATAATATTCCATAATCACGGTGACCCATACGGAGCTGTAACGCCCCACAGTCACGGTGACCCATGCGGAGCTGTAACTCCCCACAGTCACGGTGACCCATGCGGAGCTGTAACTCCCCACAGTCACGGTGACCCATGCGGAGCTGTAACGCCCCACAGTCAGTCACGGTGACCCATGCGGGGCTGTAACACCCCACGGTCACGGTGACCCATGCGGGGCTGTAACTCCCCACGGTCACGGTGACCCATGCGGGGCTGTAACTCCCCACGGTCACGGTGACCCATGCGGAGCTGTAACTCCCCACGGTCACGGTGACCCATGCGGAGCTGT
>JABFDZ020000097.1:9839830-9849899 GCA_019775955.2 Pollimyrus isidori | reverse complement strand
GGCTCCGCTAAGGGGAGCAGTGCAGTGATGTGGTGTCCCACTGGCCGCTAACTGGCTCCGCTAAGGGGAGCAGTGCATTGATGTGGTGTACCACTGGCCGCTAACTGGCTCCGCTAAGGGGAGCAGTGCAGTGATGTGGTGTGGTGTCCCACTGGCCGCTAACTGGCTCCGTTAAGGGGAGCAGTGCAGTGTTGTGGTGTACCACTGGCCGCTAACTGGCTCCGTTAAGGGGAGCAGTGCAGTGTTGTGGTGTACCACTGGCTGCTAACTGGCTCCACTAAGAGTAGCAGTGCAGTGCAGTGGTGTACCACTGGCCGCTAACTGGTCGATGGCAGCTGACAGGTCAGTCCTCAAGACATCCCAAGTCGATCGCGGCAATCAGAATATGACATTTACCGCCCACCACCCCATACCCGTATCCCCCGTCAACAAAATAAACCATCATAAGTCGGCATCTCCCCATATTATTTTCTTCATGAGAGTAGTGCTCATCGTAAAAAATTAAATAATTTTTAAATGTCGGAGACCACTGCCACAAATGGCTGAGGTATGGTGTTGGGCACGAGCCCTAGTCCCCGAACCACAGGGGAATCCCTGACGTACCAGCCTTCTGCTGAGGGGAACACTGCCTACTATTGCATTTTGTGACCCCACCCGCCCCCTCCCCGCTCCATGTACCCAATTCTCAAACTTTGCGTTACAGGCTCGCACCCCCGAAGCCAGTCTGGCCTACTTTCAGCTGCCTGTCTGGTTTATTAGCCCTTCTGAGAAAACCTGCACTGACACAGACGGGGGGCTTGATCCCATTTCTATAAAATATGGGACCATGGCATCAATATCTTGCCGCTGAGAAAATCAACCCTAAATATGCCATATTTGAACAAAAAAAAGAACTAACTAATGCTATAAAACAATGTTGGCTTGCTGAACTTGACACAGATGAGGCTAAGGCATGGGCATGGCCTGGAGGGCTGTGGTTTGTAACCTGTAGGCATGGGTACGATGTCATTAAGGTAGACTGCGTACCCGTGCTCTGGTGGCACCATGCCCCCCCTGGGTCCTGCCTGACGCAGACTGGTGAATTCAATCAAGCCAGGCTAATTGGGCCCATTCAGAGCTGCTATGTCCAGCCAGATGATGGATGAGTCATCACATCCTGCTCGCACTCAACCCTGAACACCGCCCCCCCCCCCCACCACCACCACCACTCCACTTCCCTGCAAGCTCAATCTTCTCCCGCCTTCTTTTCACGCCAGTGTTCCGTTTCCCCTGCCAGGCAACTGGGGGCACAGAGCCGCTCTCCATCCATCCTCCGGCCCTGAGCATTTCCAGCACAGATGACAACTTGAGAAAATACAGTTGGAGAATGGTGAAGGATTTGTGCGACTGTGCCACTGGACATGGCACGCTGGAAATAAACTCATTAAACACGCTCAGCTAGATGGACGGCTCCCCCGTGCCGTTCCTTGGACTTGAATCGGCTGATTCAGTTCATGACTCAAGCATCCCTGCAGCCAGAAACTGGAGAGACGTAAAAACATTTCATGACATGGGAGAAGCACTGTTTTTGGTTGATCTAGGAGATGTGGGGTCAGTTTATCGGGGTGTGGGGGGGGGAGGGGGTATTGGGGGAGGAAGGGCACTCAAGTCCGGATTAAACTTGGCAGGCTAACCTCAGACAGAGGTGATGAGCGTACAGTACTAGTGCCAGCCTGCTTCAAACACAGATCATTTTCAGTGGGCATTGCATTTAGGTCCTGCTGCTACACTGGACAGTAATCCCCCCCTTGGAAATTTCCTTTTAAAAAGCTCCCATGTGTAAAGAGGGACTGGCAAGGGTCTGGCCAGGCACACAGGAGGACAGCACATAGCTTGCCTAACGTGTGCCAGCACCGTGACTGCTGTCGGACGAGCAGCGTGGCGTCGACGTTCCCCGCACGAGAGGGTGGCAGGCGTGCAACTAAAATTAGATGGCTTCGAGTGACAGGCAGATGAGGTTACCGGGCTCCTCGGCTCCGCCTGCCGCCTGTTTACAGACAGTGGCTTGGTGAGCGATTTTCACGGGAGAATAAAACGGCTGCATGGAGAGGTTCGCCTGTGATCGCAGCCCGCGTCTTTAGTGGTGGCCAGAGTGGGAAGGCCTTTACGCCGCCGGGTGCCGCGTCTGGTGCCCTGTAAACAATCGAGTCTCTCCGACACCGCTGCCAGGTCAGGGAGCTGTGTGTGGGCGGCTGAAGAAAAACTGTATATGAGTAGCTAATAATAACAAAAAATAATAAGTGACTCAGGTGAGCCTTGGGTCAACAACAGTCACCCTGACAGCCAGCCTCCTTCCACATGCCGATGGCCTGGGCGAAGTCCACCAGAAGATAAAGCTGTAAAAGCCAGCAGGCAGGGTCCCTCGATGGCTACATGTGGACAATGTCAGCAGGAAACCACGTATCCGTGGGCTCAGTGAACCACCAGGCGGGTGGCGGATGGCCACTGAATGTCCCTGAAGGGCAGCAGGAGACACACCCACTGGAGGTCGCTGGCTTTTGACCAGCCTTGCATCTCTGAGCCGCTGTACTCTGAGTCCAAGCGAGTCTCACATCAGCTCTGGGCTGCCACCCCTTTGGAAACCGGACATCTCTTTGACAGAAGGGACTGGATTCTCTGCGGCATACGGTCACTGAGAGCTTTTCTGAGCTCCCACTCATGCTGGACCTGCAGAAATACATCTTCCAAGGAGGTGTCCTGGAAGGTGGACACACGGCTGCAGAATAGCACAACCCGTGTGGGTGCGCTCTCAGGCATACACCACTGTCCCCTGGCCCCTTGGCTCCTTTTGCTACATGCTACGCTAACAAGGCCTGACTTAGATTATGCCCACAGCTGTGCTGCCAAGGGTGCGGCCTCTGCAGAATCACGTGGAAACCCTTCCATCCACTCAAGCGTGAACGTCTTTCACACCCTGTGCAGATGCGCAGCAACAGAATCATCCCAGTCATGTGTCATTAGAGGATAAAATGTCAGGAATGTTGCCTCCCCCCCAGGGCACAGAGTGAATCGTACAGCTCACATAGTCACCCGAATCTGGATCGTGCCATTCACCCATAGTATCCAGGAGTCCCTAGTGAGGAGTGCCAAAGGTCTAAGGTCCACAGACGAAGAATCTGCAGGGGATTCTTTGGCCATCTGCATGACAAGGCCCCAGCTCGTCGGGCCCAGCCTAACTTCCGGGTTTCCAACAGTGAGGATTGTTTATGATTTTTAAACTGCCGTTTAACAACTCTGAAGAAAGGATAGAGGCAGAAGGTCAGCCTCCCTGTGCCTCCCAGCAGGTCTAAAGCTGTTATGAGTGGCAAGGTAAAGATACCAATTTGCTGGATAGCTCAACTGCTAATATGCTGAAAGACCCAAGTTGGAGTGTCAGATTGACCAAAGCTGTGGGTGTGCTGTGTGACCTATGTGCATGTCATCGCAAGGTCATCTATTTAAATCTCACGCTTGAGAGAATAGCCATCTCCTTTAGGCCCTTTAGAAAGGCCCTTCCCACCTGAAAAATAGACGGATTAACGGGTGACCATGCACCCTGACCCCAAGCTACGCCCTGTGCGTGTACTTCAAGATGGGAGAAGAAACACATTCCAATGGTGCTGTAATCATACAGATGGCAAATAAAGTGCCATTTTAGAAAGTCAATAAGTAGAGAGAACTTAAAAAGTAAACAGGAAATATGAAATAAAAGGCATCTAACACACACATATATTTCAAAGTAAATTAATTATAACACATTTTAAGAGCAATGCAGCAAAACCACGGAGCAGAGCTGTTACACGCACCTAAGGATGAACACGGGACCTGGTTTGGGAAGAGGACATTGAAATGAATGATTAGCCATCAGCTCCTGAAAGCTGAACCCCATTTTCTGTAGTATACACCAGCTATGCTCAGCTAGAGCATAGATCCCTGGGCGGCTTGGCAGCTTGTTTAAATGTCAGCAATAACGGAGAGCAGGGGTTTAACCCAAACAAAGATACGCTCAATATAGCAACATAAATGGTACCTGTCGCAAAGCTGGGGGAAAAAAAATAATGAAGTTACTGCTGACGTGAGATTGACTCACACAGATACCCCAGAAATGGTGCATTCTGGCTGTACTGGGGTCAGCAGCCATATGACATCCACAGTGGTCCAGCACAGGAACCCACGTCTGCTAAACGGACCTGCGCTCTCCACATTGGATCCCCGTGTCTGCTAATTGGACCCGCGCCTTCTACATCGGAGCCTCATGTCTGCCACTGGCACCTGAAATGAAAATGCAAGGTTGCTGGGTAACAATACCCTCGACTCCACCTGCAATTTCATCAGCTGGCGTGAGGGGGCATACTCTCGCTCACATTTACTTTTGTGAGGGAGCACATTAAGAGGAAAAGCAGGCCCCAGGCCTGAAACTACTGGAGAGCAAACCCACTGAGAAATAAAATTACCTGTCTGGTTCAGAGTGCATTTCTCTAACCACGTGTGCAAACACGACAGACAGCAGAGTAGATGAAGAGCGATAGAAGGCAGACGGAGCAGGAGACCAGAGGAAGCAGCTGACAGCTGTCCCCAGTCCATCGGGATTCAGGACAATGGACACCTTTCCCCCCTTCCCAAAGGACAAAATATATTCACAAGTTTTCCTCCCTTTTCAAATTTCAAATTTATGAATCGCCGGATTCATAAAGACAGTCATTTCACAGCTCTGATGGGTGACACTTCTCATAATTACAAATGACACAAAGAAGAAAAAGAAATTAATTAACCAATGCCAGCAAAGTCTAAGGGTTTGCTACATAAGTCAGGTTTTCGGGCATGTATAAACATGGTCCCCCACCACTCAGCACCTGCCAGAGGTTTGGGTAAGAAGATAATCATGCCAAGAGTTCACTGAATATATTGCTCTTCAGCAGGAGCTACGGTGGACAGTCAGTGAAACTCGAGTTAGGATCAGGGTACTGCCACATTACAGGAAAGCATTTGACAGTTCCATGCCAGTTTTGGACAATGCTCAACAGAGATAGAAAAAGATAAACTTTGCAGAGAAACTACAGACGCAGTTGGCCAGGCTCTGACTAGAAGTCTACAGATATGGAATAGCTGTGCAGTCCCTGGGCTCAGAGAGCAAGCGAGTCCATCATGGCAGAGTGTGACCCAGCGCTCAAGCAAATGATCCCGCACGCGGACGCTACCGGCCTTGGAAACCTCAAGCTCTGGGAGAAAGCTAGTATCATGGCATCACCAATTTCTGCTATTAGGATGGGTACAGAACACATAGCCATTTAACCCATTCATCCAGCATCCAGCGAATGTGACCCGCCTCACTTTCCAGGCGGAAGGGGCTAATGCGTCATGTGACAAGAAGCATCCGTTACTGTAGAGGACCTCAGAGATGTGCAGCACCGGTCTGGCTAGTTTGGATTCTGCTTCAGAACCGTGTGTGTGTCTGCAGTGGAAGGAGGGCAGGGTGGGACTTTGCTATTGGCGATGACGGGGAACAGGCAGGTCCAGGACCAGAAAAAAGCACCAGTCCACTGACTGATGTAGCACAAGTGGCTGGGGAAGTGCTGATGATGTATGAGCTTCCATTCCTGATCCGGAACTCACAGCAGGTTCTAAGGAAAGGGCTATTTCTGCTGCTGAATAGTACCAGAACAACAGCATAACTGACTATGTACATAGAGCTGCTCCATGAACGGGAGCAGATAGCCCACAAGGGGGGGGGAGCTTCTGAGTCACATGTCATACTCCAATTTCCAGTTTAAGAGTTCTATTAGTTACACCGAATGCATTATACCAAGATGCTTACTAACTATTTATGCCAAGTTTTAATTAGGACGGTTCAGTCATTTGGAGTAGATGGTTGGTCATCAACATAAAAAAGATTGTCAGCTAATTAACATAATGTAAATACAGAGAAATTCTATACAGTTGCAGGATGGAGTTATATTGGGTGGAAATATATATACCGTGTGGCCAGTTTATCAGGTCCACCTGCTTGTTAATGCAGATAGGCAGCTCTTTCAAAAAGCTAGCGATATGCCTACAACCGAATTGACAGCAGGCACACAGACAGGGGCAAGAGGTTCAACTCACTGCTCAGCTGAGTGTCAGAAAGGCTCTAATACCTGATATATCGTGAAGCTGGTTCGATTGCTGGTATTGTACACAATGGCTCCAGCATCTTAGAAACAGCCACCATTCTGAGATCATCGGGCTCTACAGCATCTACACTTTACACAGAAAGGTGCGATGAAGAAAAATCACCCAGCTAATGACATTTCTGTTGCTGAAAACACCTTGTTAATGAGCCAGGTCACAGGAGAAAGGCCAGGCGCTTTGAAGCGAACAGGAATCCACAGGTGCAAAAATAGCAGCTCAGTACTGCAGTGGTGGGCGGCACACAACTCCTGTACTTCTATAAACCCCCAACCTAGGATGCATGAGACAACAGTGCTAACTGTAGAGCAACCATACCAGCATGATTGGACACACATTAGCAATTTTAATGTTTTTGCCCCTGAGGAAAGAAGATAGCTGAAAAGATCTGGTGCTAACAGATGTGATCTGAACAAATTTGTACAAGATGTCATCCATTACATTTACAAATTTCGAGTGAAACAAAAAAAAAAGTTATTATGGTCTGCCAGGTCCATCACACAGTGCCCATTGCACTTAGCAGTGCACGCTGCATTGGAATCGCATAACTCACGCTCTACATTTCCAACACAAAAAAGGGAGAGCACCTTAAACCTTTTTAAAGTGTTTTAAGATGTGAAAGAGCGTAAATATAGAGTAAATAAAGTTCATACACTGTGTTTTTTCCACTAACATAATGGAGGAAAAAAACATCAGCTAAACACCAGTGTACATGGACCACTACCCTGAAACATCAAATATAAACAGGGGTTTAGAAGTTTCAGCGATAATCTTCATAAGTGTTTACAGCTAACAGCACAACAGTAATGAGGTATTTAGAATAACACTATTTCTACTTCTTAAAAATTGAGGTCTCTGACGCAAGTGAAGGCCACATGAAGACCATCCCAAATCAGCCAGCAGGTCGTCACCATCCAAGGAGCACGCAGGGATTCCTTGGGCAGATGGCATCGCAATAGATATCTGCTATAGTGAAAAGCTGGATCTCACATGGCCAGCAGTAAATGGACTTGGAAGCTGAAAGCAGCAGGACATAAGCACATCGATGGGACACCGGCATCCCCGCCAGCAGCTACAGCAGGCTGGGCATTCTAGTGGCAAAACACCATGTGACATCTGCAGGACTTTATAGTGCGGAACACTGGCTGGTAGATTGAGGGCAGACAGCACTGGAAGATGCCTTTTTCCTCTAACAAAATAACATTATATCTAAATATTTCGAAATACTATAACAAAAAAAAGTCTGGCAGTGTGTGAGACTCTACACTCCAATTCTCACAATG
The DNA here is from genome assembly GCA_019775955.2 of Pollimyrus isidori. Classification (NCBI taxonomy): domain Eukaryota; kingdom Metazoa; phylum Chordata; class Actinopteri; order Osteoglossiformes; family Mormyridae; genus Pollimyrus; species Pollimyrus isidori. The sequence continues at coordinate 9,842,433 of JABFDZ020000097.1, read as the reverse complement.
CCCATGATACCAGAACGACCCAAAAAGTCTTGAAACTATTGAAAGTCATTTTCAATACACAAGACAGTATACTGTATATGTAACCCAACAAAAATTGTACTCCAGTTACAATTTTGTTTATATTAAATATGTTACACCGTTTTGTAAATTCATGTCACAATATCTAAAAAAAATCACTTTGCACTGCATAATATTAGTTACAGAAGCTCTGTAGTAGCGATTATAATTGTGTTGTATTTCAGTTTAGAGATATTCAAGAGCAGTAAATAAATAAACTCTTAAAAATTGGATGGTACTTCATATTATTATTACAATGCATAACAGAACATATATACATTACCTTTACTTATCTTATGTCTCAAGGCACAAACACTTTTAACAATTTCACGTTAAAAGTTTGTATCCAACACTAATCAACGTGACCTCCACAGATTGCATGGAGCAGACTACAAAAAAATGTTTTAACTAGCAGAAAAAAAAAATCACATCACAGCAGGCTCAAACAGATTAATATATCATTCATTCAGAAATAAAGTACCTATCTTTCAAACCTCTATGTATGGTGTCGCGTTCCTTTAAATGTTCAGTTAAATTTGTGGTTTGTCGCCTTTGCCAGCACTGTACAATGGCACAACTTGCAGGCAGACTTGCATATTTCCTGTGGTTTACTGTCTTCAACTGGCTCAAAATCATAGTATTTCCAGACATCATTCCAGCTACACTCTATTGATTAGGCACAGTGGTGTAAGGTCTGACTTATGGGCTGATATTTGTGCCACTGGAAACTGAATATGAATAGTGTATCTTTGAATCTGCAGTTGTTGCATTAAAAAACTGAATCCAAATTTATTAGTTTGAATCTGAATTACAATAACTTGAAACTGCATTTATCCGATTGCTTTCTCAAAATCGTCGAGTGCCGATTGGGCAGTTTGATCAGTCATTTCGTTACTGTGAGCAACAAATCCTTGAACGGCTGAACACTCCTTACGATTCGTTACAGCCTGATATTCATTACTTACTTAGTCGTTACTACTCAAATCTACACCACTAGTCTGCGTTAGTCTACCATATTAACATAAACTAGCAGAGGCAGAAATCTTTCATTTAACCGCATATACTACCATACTAAGCAGGCTAACGGTTAATGTTTATGCATCGCTTGTGTATGTAGCTTAAAGCATCCCGGCACGCCTCCACTTTACCCCAACATGCAGAACTTTCATGAACATGGAAATGAGTTGCGTTGTGAAGCTGAGGTCGATTACTTTTCCTCAAGGACCCGGATTGTGTGTCTCAATAAATTGAAATTGAATTTGCGAACTGAAACTGAATTGGAAGAAGTGAATTAGTAAGTATAGAGCGTCACATTATCCAGATAGGATAAATGCATTTTAGTAAGCACAAAGTTATTGCAATTCAGATTCAAATGAATAAATTCAGATTCAGTGTTTTAATGCAACTGCAGATTCAAATATACACTACTGATATCCAGTTTCTAGTGGCACAAATATCAACCCATACCGATGCTTCTGAACTAGTCATCATATTAACATCCTGTGTGTGAGACTGCATTCAGGTGGCCAGAGTGAACCAGAGGTACGTTCTAGAACAGGGGTCTCCAACTCTAATGGCCCTGGAGAGCTACCATCCAGTAGGTTTTCTATCATACCCAGCTTCTGATGAGCCACACCTGTTCTCAGGTAAATACCAGGAACAGGTGTGGCTCATCAGTAGCCAAGTGGGACAGAAAACTTACTGGATAGTAGCTCTCCAGGACCGCAGTTGGAGACCCCTGCTGTAGAATCAATACCATAAAAAATCTGCATTGGAACCATTTTATACATGATGGAATTGATACTTTCGATATTTTCGATAATTTTGACGACACTAGAACTTGCCACATGGGCCACTTTCAAATCCTATTATGTGCAGGACTGGGGCTGGGAGATGGAGAGGGGCTCTGGAGCGCCCCTCTGGCCACTGAGAGTATAGCATATGGTTGTCCTGGAAGAGGCTCTACAAGGCTCGATAAACACTACATCATGCAGAAGCAAACAGACCACGGACCATAGAGGGGGGAGGTAGGGAGTGTGAAGGTGAAAACGGTGAAAGAAGATTTGCCGACACCTTCTCTGTGATGGTGACAGCATTCCAAATCAGATCCTCGGGGACCCACAGACAGTCCACTTTTAGGGGGCTGTGAGGGAGCAATAATGCAGACTGTCTGGCAGGGAGTTGGGAGGAAGAAAAAATGTGAACCGTCTGTGGCACCCAGAGGACTGGGTTAGGAAACAATGCTTTGCCAAGATTAAACCATTCTTGTGACGGTTATTGTGAGCAATTTCCGAAATTAGCAACCTTAAACATTAGCAACCTTTTAAACATTAAAGCGAGTGCAGACCATGCTTCGTCAATGACATGCCCTCTCAGCAGCCATATCACCCTGTAGCCCAAGACTGGTTTCCCACTGAAGCTAAGCAGGGTTGAGCCTGGTCAGTACCTGAATGGGAGACTTCCTGGGGAAAAAACTAGGTTGCTGCTGGAAGAGGTGTTAGCGAGGCCAGCAGGGGGTGCTCACCCTGTGGTCTGTGTGGGTCCTA
>JABFDZ020000097.1:9823262-9835826 GCA_019775955.2 Pollimyrus isidori | reverse complement strand
TGAACCGGATAAAACAAGAAGAGCATATACTGTACTAAACACATCTAAGCACATTTATCAAAACAGTAATTTGTAAAATAAGAAAATAAATGTATCCAAACAATGTGTCATGCTCCAATTGTCCGCTCCTTCCGTGAGCCACGCCCCCTCGTTAACCCCGTGTGGAATCCCAGCGTGATCAGCTATTTCTGCTTGTTGTCGTTAGTCCTTTGTATTTCGTCCGCGTTTCAGTTTGTTTCCCCAGTCCTGTCATTGTATTGGCCATCTGCGTTTTGCCTGCCTTACCTGTAATTAAACCCCGTATTCCCCGATACCCTGACGTCTGTGCCTTTGTCTCTGTTCCATCTCCGCTCAGCACAACAATATTATTATAATTAAATGTATTAATGGTTTATTGTTCATATTAAAATATTTAAATAATGAAAAAGATATATTTATTTTTAAATGCATTTTATTATATTATAATTACTGTTACTGTCTATCATTGTCTAAATGTATTTTTACTGTCTAAATATATGCATTCAGCTAGTGTAAACATGCACATAATATCACAATGAATGTGAAGCTGAGACCCGTTGTTTCCGCTGAGAGACGTGCCACGTGACTCATTTCCCCGTGCGTACAAGTTATCTGAAGTTGGCGTTCACGGTTTGACTTCTGATATTCAGATCGAGCTCTAGGTAATTTTTTTTTTCGAACTGGTTGGTTCGACTTTTAAGAAATTTGAGATCTAATGAGTTCAAGAACTGAGGTACCACTGTATTTCATTCATTTCTAATGGTTAAAAAACAGCCAGAAAAAAGTCCACTGACGTTTCACCGAGGGCATTCACGTGGGACTGGCACTCTGGGTCAGTTCGTCTCTGGCCGTGCTTTGTGCTGTACATCAATTACGCATTTGTTCTCTCCCTCATGTTTTTTTTTTTTTTTTTTTACACAATCCCACACAGTCAACTTTTGTCGCACTCCTCTGAAGTCACCACCAGTCCTGTTCTAAGCTCTCTCCTATCTTGAAGCGCAAATCCGGACTTTCATCCCAGCCCACGGGTCATATGTAGTGGCCACATGGAAGTCCCCAACGATTCTGCCTTTTCAATGTTTCTCAGAGAGTAGCACTGTTGCTTTACTAGAAGAAGACAATCGGGCCCCTGCTTTTTTCCAGGTACTCCCATCCAGAAGGACCCAATTAAAAACTTCCGCCAGCAAATCCCAGTGATTTTGCTCTACAGACACACCTTGAAGGAGAGGCTATTACTACAAACCAAATCCTGCCTCGGGAAGCCATTGAAAATATCAAGAGAGACATGCTCCTGTTCAAGTCTAGAGGTCATGCATCTGCAGAACATCTGCATGTGGAGGTCCATCACAGGCCCCCGCTGAAGGATCTGCAAACCCCCATGATCAAAGGGCACAATCATCCTCACTTAAGGAGGCCGATTTGGAATAAATCTACATTAATGCCAATCTGAATAGCCCATTCTCATTACGTTAGGAGGTACCAGCAATAACACTAAACACACACTCTCATTACCGTCCAGGCTTCCCTGGCATTCGGATGATGGTCAGACCCCTGAGCTATCTGCCATTGTCACTAGGCTGGATTAATTCTGCTTTTTACATCATCTAGAACAAGAAGCCCAGTTATCTGTCTTTATCTACAATCCCCGCTGATGAGAAAAGGCTGGGTGAAGGATCTCCCCATCACTACTATTCTCTCACCCCCCCCGCCCCCCAAATGTTTTTTGTCTGTTGATTTAGAAAAATGTCTATAAACTAAAAGGCTGTTCCATTCCGTTTGTTCCAACATTATCTTAATAAAATACACGCAATTAGAGAAAGATTGCAGCATAATAATTGAGTGGTTCATGCATTTGTCTGCAATCTAGTGTCTAATATACTGCTAATGCACTCAAGCACAGTAATACTGTGGTAATCCTTGCTAATGTGCAGGCCACTCCTTCTATGGATTACATAGCATGGTTCTGGCTAAACAGCTCCCTGAGCTTGGCCACAGTGTCACCACACAATACCCTAGCTGGGGAGAAGGCGGGGGCTGCACATGGGTAAGATAGGCATCAGAAACATAGGGATGTATCAAAATGAGTGAGAGAGACGAGATCTGCTCATCCGTCTAGGTATCCCTGGGTACTGGTGACCCCCATTGAGTTAATTAGCTGGAAAAAACACTGGGACGTATAGCATGCCAGGTCAATGACCCCCCTCCTCTGCCCTGTCAATAATGCAAAAAGTAGCTGTTTGTTTCAAGAACAATTCTGATTGTTCAAGACTGGGAAATAAATATCAGAAAGGTCAGCACAGGGAAAAGTTCTGAAAGCAGAAAAAAATATCTGCATGCGATAAGAAACATAAAAGAAGATGTTTTTCTTCCAGTAAATTCATACATATTTTGTTAAGAAGCTTCCAAAAAAAAGATCTGCCAGAAGTCTAGATTTTACCGAAACTGATGAGATCTCAGCATCAACAGGTATCAAGCAGATACTGGCCCCAAAGCTGTAAAAACCAGAGCAAAGGAAGGTGATTAAGGTCCTAAATGGGGACAGGATGCAGGGTTCTACGAGTCCCTTCAAGGTGCTTAACGTAGACTGCTTCAGAAAATCCACACCTTCAAAAAAACACAGACGTGTTTACTTATGGTTACTCAACTGATGCATTTAGCTAAAAATCTGTGGCATGTAAAACAATCTTTCATAAATAATGGACATTTATACCTCTGTTATGAGAAAAGTAACATTTAGCTAAGATAACATGGTAAATTAGGTAATACTTACTACAGATTTGTGATAAATATACCCACATACAGACACATATATCTGAAATACTTTACAAAGAACCGCTACAGGCAGCGTAGGAAGTATTTCCTCATTATACGAACACGGCATAATTTTCAGCAACTGCCCAACCTGTCACATTTCTTTTCTTACTTCAGTAAATATATAGCTCCAATAACAGGTAATATTAAATTTATGTATGTATACACACTCACACACAGACACACAGATGCACACAGACTTTTCCATTTATTTAATAAAATGCAGATTTTTTTATTCTTATGTACTAGAAAGTTGAGTGAACAACTACAAATGAAAATATAAGTCAAATAAAACAAGTTTTGTTTATAACATGGAAATAGTACATAACAGTGCATGTCTGATATCGTGTTAACTGGTTCTGTGGTGATGACTAGGTGTGTTGAAATTAATCTCATAATCGATGCATCGCAATGCAGACGTGGACGATTCTGCATCGTTGCAGGGACATGACATAATAGATTATATCATAATGACATTGCTTGCTGATTTTCGGGCGGTGGCATAAAACTCTAACTAAAAAGTAATTCCGGTAGTGACTGTGGCTACCTGATCACAGTATAGCGCTGCTCCGTGAATGAGTAACGGGGCTTTCGATTATTTCTCTCCAAATTGAAACTCGGATGAAAACGCCACGAAACGTCGCGAAAAACGTCACATCCTGTCAGAAACACGCCTCTTTTCTGACGTTGAAGTCTGACAAGATTTTGTTGTCCGAGTTGCCCCTGTGACGTAATTTCAACATGGCGGCTTACATGCTTAACAGTAATTCTGTTTTATAAATCTTTAAAATGTTTATTTTGTTAAATGTATTATAGTTATAAATGTAACTGCACGTGTTCGATTAAGAGAATGCCATTCCATGACCGTAAACGGTAGTCTATCATGCAATATGAGTTTTTTACTTGTTAGTGTTTGTTTGTTTGTAGTTTGTTTGCCTCTCGAAAAAAAGAATATCGCTATCAATGTGCTAAAATATTTTATAAAGCTTTGAATGCGGTTTGACTAGTTCGTGTTTCTTGTTTGTCTCTCGGAAAAAATAATCTCCAATCTGCTAAAATATAAAGTAACACACAGTAGTGCGTTCATGGAGGCAGCCATGTTTGTTCCCAGATGTGGATAGCTCACAGTTTTTGTTTACATTTTGATAAGCTATGTCTATATTTAAAATGTAATGTCACAATTTCTGTTTACATTTTCAGGTTAAATAAAAATGGGAGCTTCTCGCTGCTTGTATTTGTATTTGAAAATATAATGTGAAGTAATGTAGAAAAAGTGATGCGATGCATCAAGATATCGAATAAAATCGCTTATATGATATTCGTAATCGAATCGAATCATGAGACCAGTGAAGGATCGCACCTCTAGTGATGGCTTAATCAAATTCTAGGCTGTCCTAGAATTTGTCCTTTAAATGTACAAGGTAACCGTTTCATCCATTGAAACAAAGCAGTATTTAATGTCACTTGTAGAAAATCCCCCACCCATGGGTCAGGGGAAAGGGGCTCTGCTGCAACTCGTCTCTAGCTTGCGAATACAAAGAAGGAGGCACAGACTTTGCTAAAATTGCTAAATGTCAGGCAACAGTTGAGCCCCAGAAAGGAGAAGGTGGTAAATAATGGGACTTGAGGGGGTGTGAAGGAAAGATAAAGCGCCGATTAGTCCCTGGAACTGCCTACAGTGGAGCTCTGTCATAAAGTGGCATAGGCCATTGGCTGTACCACTTAGCACGCTTCAGCCCTGCCACCTCTAACATCAAGGCAAAGGGACCCTTTGACTGATTCATTCCACATGCATCAGCCCTGCCACCTCACATATCAGGGCAAAGGGACCCTTTAACTGATCCATTCCACATGCATCAGCCCTGCCACCTCACATATCAGGGCAAAGGGACCCTTTAACTGATCCATTTCGCATGCATCAGCCCTGCCACCTCACATATCAGGGCAAAGGGACCCTTTAACTGATCCATTCTGCATGCATCAGCCCTGCCACCTCACATATCAAAGAAAAGGAGTCTTTGGCTTCATGACCTCCTGCCCAGTTCGTTATCATAAAAAATTTCAGATTCACAGACATGGACTAGTTGGCTGTACAATTAATAAATATCAACTCTTACTAAGCATAAACTTGGAGTGTAAACCATGCAGTGTGCACTATGAAGTGTACTCTAGAGTGCACTATGAAGTGAGTCCCACAAAGTGTACACTTTGCAGTGTGCACTCTGAAGTGATGTTAGGGGAAAAATTCACCCATCTTCCAATGTATCATACAAAGCACAAGTCGGAATCAAATTATAATTCCAGTTAACATTATATAGACACAAGAGCTCAATTATCAGTTTTTGTTGCTTCTCATGTGTTTTCTTCATTTATCCCTTACTTGAAACCTTATTTTAAAAGACAGAGATCCATCCTAACTGTTAAGTCATTGTCATTAAGGAGAGATGTCCCACATTCAAGATGGAATCCCACATCATCAGCATAATGCAGCTTTTAACGTAATGTCTGCTTGTTCTTGGAAAGGAGATGCTTTTCTGGCTGCCCAATTATAGTACATTATGGCTAAGAGGTAGCTATGAGACAACTGAGCAGTGTAAAATATGATGAATTCATCTGTCCAAATGGCATAAAGCACATGCTCAGTTCTTTCAAGCACTTCATTTAGAGGATCAACTGGAGGATCTAGAATAACTGAAACTCCATGTGACATTTTCTACTAAACACAATATCCAGTTATATATCAATAAAAAAGTAACAACTCCCTATTTCCTCCAAAATATTAAAACTGATTAACATACATATGTACATTCACTGCACACACCAAGACTACAAACTGTCTTAAAGGGAAAACACGACAGATGTTTGTGGTAAAAGTACTCTTCAATACTTATGGAAAAAAACACGTCAGTATCCTCCTATTTGTTTTAGCAGAATATTGGAGCTAAAATGAAGTGCAGGTGAATTGAAATGAAGATGGTGAGTCCTGCAAAGACAGTACGGTTCTGCCTTGACACCCACAGGACACCTACACGTTACACGTCTTCCCAATACCGTGATGCATGGGCTTTATGTCTGGTGTGTTATTTCAGAATAAGCACCTCTCATTAAAGAAATTACAACTCTTCAGACTAATTATCAAAGACAACCTTCCCCTGTGCCGAATTTAAAGGCAGAACCACCCACAAATGAAGGCAACCGGCATCTCGTCAGTCAGTCAGTCCGTCATTATTTCTGAACTAAGAACAATAGGTGCGTGCACGGCTCTTCATCGGAGATGTTCCCCCATCTCCGCAAACAAAGCAGGCACCCCTCTTTTTCTGGGACTAACCCAAGGTTTGCCAGTCATGGCTGAAGGCTACCTCAGTCACAGTGGAATGAGCCAAATAAAGAACTCAAATCACTTCATTCATGATCCGCAGATTACAGTGCATGTTCACCCTTGCAAGACGCAATTAGCATAAATGATACAGCATAGATGAGGACAGCTAACGACAGGCAGCAGAAGCTCAGTCACATTTACCGGCTTATCTTACAGTTCTACCCTAAGTAACAATTTCTCCCCTTCAAACAGCTGAATGTTTCAGAGTAGTTAAGGTTGAGTACCTGGCTCAAGGGCACTACACTAGGATGCCTCTTGGGACGGAAGAAGTAACCCTCTGGATTACAAGTGCACTGTGTAAACTGCTGGCCTCTTTGAAAAACCTCGAGGAACTCTGTCAAATCACAACACACATGACATCACAGGCATCAGGTGAATTATTACTTGATTATTAGGAAAACTAAATGGCACAAAGAATAATGTGTAATGCAGAGTAAAAGGGAGCAGCAAAAGTAAGTAACTATTGGATATTCTGGGGCCTAGCAAAACCTATGCTCATTCTACAGAGATGCATTAAAGAAATCCACCACTGAGAGGGCACAAAGAAGGTCTGGCTTCATGACGAACCCCTAACATGGGGAATCCTCCAACGCGTTAAGACAAGCCACCATCAGGCTTCTAATCCTGACGTGAAACCCGGCTAAAGCATCTGTTTATGAAGACAGAAAACCAGCTGTGAGGCCATATTCCGTATAATACGGGACACAAGCCAGACAGAAGCCACAGCAGTCCTGACCAGGGACAACAAGGGTACAGACCCACAGCTGCGGTTTATACGAAAGTTGCAGATGGAGAACCTTGATGATGACATCAAAGCAGCAATAGGGATGGAGAAGATCATGTCGAGGTCAAAGGGCAATGCCCGGGCCTCTGACAGATGTGGAGGCTGACAGCTGGAAACAGATGTCAACAAGTAGCAGCAGGCTGCCAGAGGATTCTAGCGTCAGGGCCACAGAGAAATTTTTAAATTCTACCACAGGCAAAAAAAGACCCATCTGGGTCTGCTGTCACTGCTAATTAAATGGTCTGGAGACCACAAAACTGGATTTTCCTCCCGAGTTGTATCCACCTCTCTGAGTTAAACAGGAACATAAAGAAACTAAGAGTAAACTGAGCCATCTTTTCTGCTCGAAGACCTACTTCAAAGTCCATTATTTTCTGTCATTTTTCCAAATGCAGCTCAGGTGATGTGGATTCGCTCTCTGCCAACTGTCTGTTATTGAACAAAGAGTTTCTTTTGTTCAAGAAAAGACTACTAGGAGGGTTTCTTTAAAATGATCTCGTGTAACAAACAGGAAGCCTACCTAGTTTCAACCAGTCGATTTCCTGGAAGGTAGCAGCAGTAGTTTGCAAAGGCGGCACATTTGTTGCAGTTATACACAATGCAAACAGCGATTACATGGGCGTCCAGGTTGCCGCTGAAGAGCTGTCGATGTGATGCCTGATTCCTCTGGGTTCCTTTGATCTCAGCTGCAGGATGTTCAGTAAAACTGAAACACAACCGACGTGAACAAGAAGGTCTGGTCATCAGTTTGAGGACTAATGTCGATAAAATCTATAGAGGATGACGGCAGCCTTAATGCAAGGCCCAAAAACAAGCATGAGCACTGAGAAAAGACAATGCACTTCCTGAAGGCTAGTATTTAGGATTGTGAACCCGATCTGACCCAACCACATCGCCAGTGTTCTGTAAGGTCCAAAGACAGGGCAGATTAGAGGGAGCTGTTATGACTCATGCGGGAAGATGACTCTGCCATTTGGAATTCTCTGTTTATTCCTGAGGAACTCCTGAGGTGCTTTCTCCTTGAATGGAAAAATGGAGGACCTTACAATTTCCCCCAGAGAGTGAGATCTTTAAGCCCTTTTTTAAGCAGATCAGTTAATGAAGATACTATACTTGCAGCACAAGCACGCCCACCCACAATGCCACTAATGCAGCTTAATTTCAGCTTCACTGAGGCTACAGTGGGAATCTCTAAATCACTACTCCTGCACGGCGGGAATAGCAAGCCAAGGGAGTGCGCAGCGACAGGCTCACGGCTCAGGCAAGGACATGGTGCCAGTCTTGGAGGGCGCAGGAACATGCTGGAGCTTGTGCCATCTACAGCATCCCAGGGCAATGGTGGTGGGGGGAGGGCACTGCAGGTCAGCCAAATTATGGCGTAGTGTAGTGCGAGCTTGGCCGTTTATTTTAGGCAAATCTCTCACCGCTATCGTTTTACTGCATGCCGCTGCCAGATTTTGAGAGGTGCCTCACACGGGCGATGGGTTTACCGCATGCAAAGAGGGGAGCGAGGCCCCCGCTGAGGAAGGAGGCGCGCTCCTCTCCTGACAGAAGCAGCTGGTCTTGAAGGCGCAGGGCTCCGCTTTCCTTGCTTCACACTCCTCTCTGGAAGATGAGGAGTCCCGCCCACGACGGAGCAGAGCCCTGCTCTAACGAACATGGCTTCTTTGACGGCATGTCCACGCACCCTTAGAGACGATGCCAAAATCAGCAGGACAGCACGCCGCCGCAAACAAACAATGACAGAGAACCGGACGGCAGAGCAGTGGAACCGCTTTGGTGTTGCCGCTAAACGGTGTGAAACGGCGCAGGTGTGTGCTGAGGTCTCGGAGCAAAAGCTTCATGGGATGTAAATCCACAGCTTGCCACTGGGACTTATACACTATTAGATAAAATAATCCAAGGTGCGAAATGAAAACCACGCAGCACAGCAGAAGACGTGGACGGAGTCTGTGGTACTTTCGAGTCATACAAGAATCCTGTGCACCAGAACAATGATTCCATGGATCCCAGTGGATGCCAAAGCTGTGCCTTTACACTTCAGGCCAACTGGCAGCTGATACGAAATCGCGCTGCTTTTGATACCATCAAAATACTATATACTGCTGCATATTGAGTATTAAGAAATTACATACCGACAATGCACACTGGGACTGCTCACCTACATCCTGTTTGGCTTCGATCACAAAATCCAGGCCTTTGGGGGATCTTAGGCTGGGGGCGATGACGGGGCGGCTGGCGGCACATTGCAGGCAAGAAACATATTAGGATGGCCTGCTGAGGGAAACTCAGGAGTTTGGAAGCAACTATGAGTGATGCTGGGAAACAGGGATGGGGGGACTCAAAAAACAAAACAGAAGAAAACTGCAGGGTAGAATAGAGCTGTGGTCCAATAGTGTGACTGTACAGCCCAAGCCGAGACACTGAGAGCGAAGAGGGCACAAGCAGCTTAGGGGAAGACGAACCCCAGTCAAACACGCCCTTCCGGAAGGATCTGCCGGTGAGAGGGATGCAGAGAGAGCCCAGCAAATAAAGAATGCACTGCAAAGCAGGGCAATTTATCAACAAGTCCATTATGCATTATGCAATTAAAATGAAGAATGGAAGACAGACGGAACATCACAGGGATGGATACAACTTTAATATTCGTAATCTTGAAATGAGGTATTTACACAATGAATGTAAATAACATGACGGAGCGTGTGACATATATTCAAATATTTGTATATGCATATTTGTCTTAGGGGAAGAGCTGCCCCTGTTTTTTTTTTTTATTTTTCCCCTGCAGCAAAGTTTGTGCTAATCCACCCACATGACTCAAACACCTTTGTGCCTAAAAACTTGACACATCACCTCTGCGGCCTTCCCTGGAAATCACGCAAGCATGCAAGGTACACGCAACGTTAGCACGGCAGGAGCTCAGCGGCACCCACTTGGCGGCTCATAGCCAGGATCAAACTGGTGGTGCCGGCCTTGGACGCTTGCCTTCAAACCGAAACTGCGTTAGGCGATTCAGTCTCCACCTCCAAGAGGACAGAGGCTTGACCTGTGGAGGTCCTGCTGAAGAGCCTTTCCTTCCCTCTCTTACTCAGGCTTCATGGCTTCCCCCGGTAATTTCTGTGAGGATTCCATAATGGAGTGTCCATGTTAAGGGAAGACCACAAAAACCCAAGGCTTCAGGAGACAATTATGTTAGTGCAAAGTGTAACATGAAAAATATACAAGAAAGCCTTATTATTTACCATAAACAAAGAATTAAAGGTCAGAGGCCTGTTTCACAAAACAGGATTTCCTGCTAAGCCAGATAGTTTGTCAGATTTAAGGTAATCTGGAATAGATGATTATGTTTGCTCACTTGTATTTAGCCCAGACTACCTTAAATGCATCAAGTTATCCAGCTAAGCAATCAATCCATCCATCCATTTTCCAAACCGCTTATCCTACTGGGTTGCGGGGGGTCCGGAGCCTATCCCGGAAGCAATGGGCACGAGGCAGGGAACAACCCTGGATGGGGGGCCAGCCCATCACAGGGCACACTCACACACCAGTCACTTACACACGCACACCTATGGGCAATTAGGCAACTCCAATCAGCCTCAGCATGTATTTGGACCGTGGGGGGAAACCGGAGTACCCAGAGGAAACCCCACGACAACATGGGGAGAACATGCAAACACACACATGAAACCCAGGCAGAGACCAGAACTTGGGTCCCAGAGGTGTGAGGCAACAGTGCTAACCACTGCACCACCATGCCACCCCCAAGCAATCAATCTTGCTTCATAAAACAGGCCCCAGTTCAACTTCAATAATTATAACTACAAACAACTCTCCTCACCAAACCATCTAGTCAACAAACAACCAACCAGACTGAATAAAAATCAAACAGAATAATACATAAATGCAAAAGCAACTGAATTCACATTATGAAACCATCCTTTAGCACAAACTCAAAGCGCACTCACACCAACAGAAACTGAACCTCAGTGTCTACAACTCCGGCAGCAGTCTCACCAAGGACCTGCAAGAACCCAAGGCTGACGTACCCCAGATAGCTATGTTACAGTATGTAATCATCTTTTAATTTAATTTAAATAACAGCGTGTAACCACATACTTCAGCTGGACCCTCTCAAAGCAGGGGCTGGCAATCGTTTATAATCGTTTGTGTATTTTCACTGGTTTTTACTGCCGCCTGGAAAACCTCACCCTACACCTGGCCCCGGCACATTTCTGACTAAAAGCGTGAATGCCCTCTTCATTACTGTGATTAACACACAACACAGCAGCCCCATTACAGTGTTGCCTCTGGCTGTGGGGTGATTAGAGACAGGGGGTGATTGGGGCACAAGCGGTTTTTCTGTGCATAATTAAATTGGCCTGTCTTTGTATTCAAGCGGCTATGTTCTAACAGCTGATTTGACTGAACCCTCCAAGTACCACCCTCAAGAATGAACCCCAAGCAACACATTACAGGGCAGATGTTTTTCCACTATGGGATGGTTTGGGTAACCAAAAATATTCAGTGAAATCCAGCTGCTGATGACTGGATTTCAGCAAGCTGCTAATGTACAGTGCCCATCTCAAAAAGCAAGGACAAGCACCTAGGTGGCGCCTTTCAGAGGCCCAGAGATTCATTCCTACCATTCTCCTTACCGCCAAAGTGAAGTCTACACCATTACCTGCCGCTAGCCCGTTTTTCCATACCACTCTGTGGTACATGAGGGAACCTTAATAATAAAACACTGGGTAGAGATTACCCTAGAACCATGAATGCCTGGAAGAATGAGTGCTTCTGTACCCCAAGCATTGCTGCATGTTCCCCTGGTGAAATGACCGGCCCTCCCGCTGCACTGCCCAAAGTTCCACCTGGCAAGAGATCCCACTGTGTAAGTGGAGGGCATGCGGTGATCGAAGGTCTGCCCGCCGATTAGAGCTCGTGCGGGCGCTGCGTGTGTGCGGCTCGACCACCTTCGCCCGCACCCTGGAGCCGGAGCAGCGGTGGCGTGTGGACTCCCTGGAGACACGTGACACCACTACAGGCCGCAGGGTTTCCAGTTACAGTGCAATCTCGGCGGGCTGCCCGGGCGACACGTGTGTGCGGGTGTCGCCGAGACTGATAACAGATCTGCCGTAACGCTAATACTACAAGGCCCTCAGCCTATATATAAACACTGATTTGATAACCATGCACAAGACGGAGGGTGGTTCATTGGGGGAGCACTGTGGCCTCACACCTCCGGGGCTGTGGATCTCTACTAAGACACGCAGGAGAATCCATTATTTATTTAAGGCTTCCAGGGGCAGATTCAGGAAAACCGTGTAATCTGCAGGTACAAAACTCATTGGGCCAAGGGAACAAAAACAAAAGGTAGTGGCTTGGTCACATGAGGCCAATTTCATATGTAGGGACAACATCCTTGTGGAACCAACCCCTGCTGACCTCTCAGTCCTCCGCTGCTCACAGCAGGGTGATCGTCTAGATCAGGGGTGGGAAACCTTATCCGCAAAGAGCCGCAGTGTATGCAGGTTTTTGGGGTAACCTTTAGGTCAGCTGTTCAAACCCAGGTGTG
>JABFDZ020000097.1:9799076-9811350 GCA_019775955.2 Pollimyrus isidori | reverse complement strand
ATCACGCTGTTGGTTTGCGTGTACAGCATGACATCACGCTGTTGGTTTGCGTGTACAGCATGACATCACGCTGTTGGATTGCGTGTACAGCATGACATCATGCTGTTGGTTTGCGTGTACAACATGACACCACGCTGTTGGTTTGCGTGTATTGCATGACATCACGCTGTTGGTTTGTGTGTATTGCATGACATCACGCTGTTGGTTTGCGTGTACAGCATGACATCACGCTGATGGTTTGTGTGTACTGCATGACATCACGCTGTTGGTTTGTGTCTACTGCATGACATCACGTTGTTGGTTTGTGTGTACAGTATACGTTGATCACTGATTTGTGATTAGATGTATAGCACTTTGGTGTAGGAATGAAACAGAGAGGAGAGATCTCAAAGAGGCGAGGAATGGAGGTGTCCCATTTTTTCAAAACAACGCAGGAAGCTTTCCGTTTCTCTGTAAAATCCCCCCCACCCCCAACCAGATCTCCAGTTTATGGCTGGGCTTGTGTGTCATTGTTCAAAACTTTTGCTGCAGTTTACTTACAGTCGGCTGCCTGCTAACAATGCCCCTTTGTGCATATAGATGCTGTTAATTTGATTTCCACCACAGGTGTGTGAGATCAGCCCTCTCTGTGGCCTCAGACTGATTCTGTTCAGGGCTAGTGACTCAGACCGTGTGATAAGGCTATCTCTTCATACAGCGCAGAAAACAGCAAAAAAAAACATTCAAATGCCTTGTTTGTATTTGGGCACTGAATGAGGTCCAATACCCAAATTGATTCCAGGTTCTGTCTTGGATCCTGTACCCATAGCAGACAGACCATTGTACTCTAGTTCAGTGTTTCCCAGTCCGGTCCAGTGGGACCCACAGTCGGTTCACATTTTTGCTCCCTTTCAGCTCCTTGCGAGACTGGGACCTGGGAGGGAGCAAAAACATGCACTGTCTGTGAGTCCTCATGGACCGGGTTAGGAAACACTGTTCTAATGTATACTATACAGTTGACTCCCATCTGGTTTACATGTGGCGCTATCTATGAGCAAGCTTGCGAAGTCCTTAGGAAGAAGGAGAACATAAGAAGAGTCAAGTTACAGAAGAATAAAAGTAAGAATAATTTGAATAATAATAATAGCACAACATTAAAGATAAAAGGACAGAAATATTAATAATGAAATGAAGTTCAAAGATGTCACAATTCATTCGTGCAGGATAATAGTTATATCACACCCTGAAAAGACAAAGACTGGTAACAATGCAATCTATTATGATGAACAGAGTTTCTCATGCAGCCAAGAGGAACTCACTGTCCTTTTCAGATTAACTGGGATATGATCAATGTGATGTGATTAGTGGCTCCACTCTCAGAAGATCATACTGACTGATAGACAAAACCAACAAAGACAAGCTAAAAATTATTAATGTGTTGCTTTCACATTAAACATTCATATATCATGTATAACATCTAAACAAAAATCAGTGGTGGATAACACTAAAATTAAATTAAGATCAAATGAGAAGTTGACCCTCATGTAACAGTTTACGTTTCCTGGATTTAGAATGTTTTACATATATAAGCACAAAAAAAACGTTTTTAAATAATAATTTGCTAAGAACAGGAACTCTTCTCCTGGCTTGACGTTAAACAGGAAAGCTTACACTGTAGATTCCATAACTATATATATTTAATTTTGTTCATATTCCTGATGTCTTCCTCTTCATTTTATATTCCGAGTATATTTTTATTACTAAACAAATATATATAAGTGTGTTGCATCAGTTGTACTTACTGAAAGTTGCCTTTGAACTGTGAGTAAATATGCTTCATTGTGGACCCTGGACTTTTACAAGTGAGATAAACTAATATCACACTGGGATTTTTATAGGAGGAAATGTCTCTCTCTGTATAATCGCACAAAGCTCCAGTAATGATTTATTCTAACAGCAAGAGTCTATTGCTTGATATAAACTTCCTGTCATGTACTGTTTTCTCTGTGCTTACTACATAAAGGCCTGCTCACATCTGCGTGTGCAATGAACATGCGTATATAATTAAATAATTCCTTGTGACATATTCCCCTCAATTTAGCTGGCCTGCTAAACTATAGGCAAGAGTAGTGTGATTTAAAACCGAACACCACACTCCAATTCGTCGGTATGCGTGACAAAAATGTATATTGCAGTTGGCGAATCACAACGTCCGTCTTGCGAATGTTGACATTTTGCAGAATCCCTCGTTTGGATCAGGGCTTTCAAAGGTTGCCTAATTCTGTGACATCAGCAGCTGTTATCTCTGTATACTCAGCACAGCTCTACAGACACTGAGCTGATATGAGCTCTTATTTCTGTCCTTACTCGCTGTTTTACGAGGAAAGTGTCCGCTGTCCCTCACAGAGATGCTCCGGAGCCTTCTTTTGCTGCTGCTATGTCAGCTCTCCACGCACATGCCGGCGGACGCAGGAACAGGTACCCTTTAGCAGTTAGCATTTATCATTCAGAATCACAGTCTCTTGTCAGGGACGTAGCGGAAAGGACTGAGCAGACGTTTCTGTCCTGAGTTATATATTTAATGTTTTGACTTTATTTTTTTTGTTACCATGAGTGTATTTTAGCCGTCATTACTTGCGCAAACCGAAGTAATTTGCTCTTAATTGTTGAACTGCGCAAACTGATGAATTAATTCTTGTGGTGCATGAAAAACTTTGGCACAGCTTTAAGGGAGGTGAAACATCTGGATGTACTTTAGAAACATGTGCTTCAATGTGCTTGCAGTGTGTGGCCGGCCCCCTTTAACCGATGAGATGGACCCAGCTGGCTTTCAGCGCGTGTATGAAGTTGGGGCAGAGGTGTTCCTGTCCTGTAAGCCTGGACATACCCCCAGTAAAGGCTCACGAAAAGTCGTTTGCACTGCCAGTGGGAAATGGACCAACCCCACACTCAAGTGTGAACGTGAGACCTTATTGCTCTCCAGGACCTACGGCGGGGGCAATGCTCTTGTATGCTAAAGCATTACTGTCATGTACTGTCCTGCTTACACAAATCTGATATTTCTTCATGCAGCCAAGTCGTGTTCTGTGCCTGAAGTTCTGCAGCATGGAGATGTTGAAATGACTGACATCACATTCAGGAGCATTATTAACTACAAATGCCATGATGGGTAAGGGACACCTGATTCAATGGACACAATGTGTTATGTATGCCTGCAATAATCATCTGTATGCTATAAAGCCGGCAAACAACAAACACAGAACAAGAAACCAATTTCACATTTATCAACATTCTACTGAATTCTTGGGCCTCTCCCTTGTCATTCTCCTGATCAGGAACTTAGGTTGGTATTGAACTCTTTTCTCAGCAATTGACAGGACCAAATCAGTATACAGGGTATGCATGTGCAGTTTGTAAACACCCATAATAGTTCTCATGAGATCTTCTAGCATGAAAAGCGTGTTGCATGTTGCAGGTACGTGCAGTATGGAGCTAATATGAGTGAGTGTTTGGCAGATGGTACCTGGAGCAAACCCCCGCCTGTCTGTGAACGTATGTACCCCCTTCAACAGGTTACATACGCATGCGAGGATCAGTTGAACCAACAACTGCACAAACTCTCAAATTTAGGTTTGATTCTGCGCCAATTCTGAGTGACTTTTCCACCTTTACCAACTTCCCCCCTAACCCAAACCAGCCGTAACCTGTGGTCTGCCTGAGATACCAAAGCACGGCAAAATCATCTATTCCAAGCCATTCCAAGGCAACACTACGGTATTTGGCGACAGCGTGACCTACGAGTGTATGCCACCATTTGCACTCACAGGCAATGCGAGAGGCTCCTGCACTGCCAGTGGGAACTGGACTGAAATGCCAGAATGCTACCGTAAGTATAGTGGCATGCGTGATCACATGACCTCAAGTGGGTTGTAAGCTGGGTGAGCTGGGGCCCCAGTCCCATTTAGTATAGGGAGAGGATCCTGCAGGGTCAATGGGAGCTTCATCAAGATCCCAGTTTAGCTTTTTAAGCACTCGGCGACCTACTCACTACACTACTGTATAGAGCACGTTAATGTGTGTCACATTTCCATCTGTCTATGCATACATGCATGTACCCATCCATCCATCCATCCATCGAACAGTTTCTCCCTGTCTTTTTTATTTAAACATAGTATGAACAGAGCTTATGCAACTGCAGTGGTCATGACCCCCCCCACACATGTTCCTTGTAATGTCCCCTCGTTTCTGTGTCCCCCGCTTTTTCAGTTGTGACATGCCCGGTGCCACCCAGCCTCAATAACGGATTCATTTCCTTCGCAATAATGAAGGAGCACGGCTATAAAGAAAGGATAAAGTATGGCTGCAACATAGACTACATCCTTGATGGGCCCACGGAAATCGAGTGCGAAATAACAGGAAAATGGTCCCCCCTGCCTGTTTGCAGAGGTAAGGTTAGGTGGTCACTGCACGGCATGCAGGAAAGCAGACTTGGCAAATGGAACACAACTTGAATAAGTCAATGACTGTATGAAAAAATGAGCCCTAAGATTGAGTTGTGGGTAATATTACACAGCTCCGTACACAAGAAATAAAACCGGGAGCTCTGTGCTATGTCAGCCCCTTGCAGCATCGGCATTAAACGAGGCCGGATATTTTACAACGGAAGGAAAATATGGATCGAGGAGTTAAAACCAAACAAAATAATGCACGGTGAACGATTAGCCATGTACTGCAAAAATGAGGAAAAGAACTGCGGTTATCCAGTGCCCATGCAGTGCGTCGATGGCACTGTAGCCATTCCTGAGTGCTTTCAAGGTAAGGCCCACCAGACTCATGAATATACTGTTTTGTAAATACTTGTCATAAGTTTTGCCCCAATGATAATACATTATATGTGATACTTAATACACAAAAACATTAATATTTTTTCTTTTCTTTCTAGAACCATCCGGAACTCAATATAAATTTAGTTACAGAAAACTTCCGTCAGAAATAAAGATGTGTACTTAGTCTTTGTTCTAACAACTTTAAATATCACCAAAAATGAAGGAATGATCTGTTTATTGCTAAAACGTTATTTTTCTGCACAGCTTGCCGCTCTGCTCTGTGTGCTCCAATACACATAAAGTATATTGATTTTAATATAATAAAATCTATTATATTGATTTGTATAGTTTGATTCACACTATTACCATTTGTTACTTTAAAAGCAATAAAGAGAACAAAAAGTCGATGTATCTGTTATTTTAGTTCTTCTAGCATCATAGTGACATGCATTACAGTCGTACAGCCCGCTAATAAGGAATTCTCATGCCTGGCGTACCATCTGAGTCTTCTGCCTCATGACACAGATTGCAGGCTTTCCACGATGCTGGACTTGATAAGCCAGTACGAATTGGATAGATGGATTCCTCCTATAAAAATCCCAGTGTGATATTATTACTATTTGCTATTTCAAAATATAGATAATATTTTGTGGTGACATCACACTGAACAGGAGCACAATGTAAGACGGAATTTTCTTCTTTGAAAAAAATATGAAATTTTAAATTGGTATGAGCTAATTACCATTTGTTGTCATTAAGTTGAGGTTGACTCCCAGTGGCTATATAGGGCATTTCTCCAGAACATTGTCTTCTTTAGACGTCGTTGGGCTTTCAAAAGCCAGGGTTATTGTTCTGACAATCGAGTCCATGCACCTTGTTGCTAGTAGTCCGAGTCCTATTTTACCCCTAACTTTTATGATGTATTCCAGTGGGTCTACTAGGTCCTCTCATCAGATGCCCAAAATAAGACACCTTCTGGTGGTTTGTCATTAAAGTGAAAGTTCAGGCTTGATATGTTCTAGAAGCCATTTGTCTGTCTTGCTGTCCACGGTCTTCTTAAAAGTCTTAGCCAACACCAAAGTTCAAAGGAGTCTTGTTTCTTCATTGTCCAGCTTTCACATCCACGACGAGTCACCAAAATACCATATTCTGAGCAGTTTTGATCTTTGTTCTTAGAGATGTCAGTATTTTTGATACATTTGGAGACTTTTTTTCCCCTCATTGCTCCCATGCCAACAGGCAGACTGCGACATCTCGACTCCTGGACCGTTTGTTGTTATTGATTGTTTCAAGCAGGCAAAAGCTTCCATAACTTTCAACATCGACGGTTAACTGCAGATCCTTAGGCTTCATCTTTTCTCTCTCTTCTTTAACTTTATATATGTGTGCACCCTTATCGTCTTACAGTCCAGCATCTCTCATTATGGTGAGTCCACACTGTTTGTCTCATCTTCATGTTTCCTGCTTCTAGTTTACAATCACCAGGAATCTTGTTTGCATTTTCTGTCTATTTCAACCTGGTCATGACTTAGTCATAAACAGAGGTGGGCATTTCAGGTCCAGAAAATAAGGATTTTGTTTCAACCAACCAGCTGAGTACTCTGTGACTGTGGCTCTGTATGGTCAACAGGTTGGTTGAAACAAAATCCGGGTTTGGATTTTTACTTTGTGGACCCGAATGTCCGCCTCTGGTCATAAATCTATGTAATTCCTTCTTTGTGATGCTTCACTTGCTAGGGAATAAGGCTGCGATTGTCATTAAAAAGGGTGTCTTATCATCTGTCCTTCTTGACTGTGAAAGTCAGAACATTTTTCACTGTTGTCCATTTCCTGAATGGCGGATGGTCTGTTTTTGACTGAAAGTATCGTAATGTAACCCATATAAGCGTAAAATAACAAAAATATGACATGCTCTTCTGGATCCATTTCCATCTTTGCCACATCCAGCTTTCCTTGTTTCTTGCTCCATAAACCCCACGTCTTGCTGGTGATCCTCTCTCTGCAGCCTCTGATGTTTTTTTGTTTTTATTTTTTTGGCACGGTTGCAGAAGTAATTGGATGTTTTAAAGGCCCAGATCTGGGCACCATAAACGCCAGCATACTGAGCACATTCCAACCTGAGGCTCCTGTCATGCGGCACCACTTCACTGTTCACGCTGGTTTCTTGGTGAAGTATCGACATGGTTCTCGCCCTGCATTCTTCTGGGCAGTTTGAAGCGTGTCACTGCCGCAGGCCCCCTCTCCCTGATGAGACGTTGTACCGTGAGGAGGGGAAAGACTTAACTTTTCGCAAAAACAAGGACCTGTATTGTTCAAATTGATCCAGAGCTTTGCACTCTTCAAGTTTGAGTCACAGTGCAGACCAAATTAACTCAATTTTCTTTTCTACAGTGCAAGTTTCCTAGACCAGCATTGGCCAATTCCAAACCACCAAGGGCAGGTGTGTATGCAGGTTTTTGGGGTACGGCTGTTCAAACACAGGTGTGAGGTCCCTTCAGCCGATCAGTCCTCTAATTAGTAATCTAATTAGGCAGCTGTAGCGAAAACCTGCATACACTTCTGCATACCTTTGCGGATAAGATTAGCCACTCCTTTCTAGACAAACAACAGCTGTTTTAGAATCCTGATATCGCCCATGTTGGTGGCTTGGGGGACAGGTTTCGGACTCCTGTGTCCCTGCATAGCACAAGGAAGCAGAGAAAAAGGGTGGATGAACGGATATCGCCCATAAAAATTTCACTATTTATTTTCACCGCTCAAGAAACTCCAGGCGCAGTTTAGAAAACAAATTAACTGAGCGCAAAAACTTTAAATTAGACAGGGTGATACTTTGATCTGTTTAACTGGTTTAGCATCAAATCAGGGTCTATGGCATAGAGCACTACAGATACGCAGACTCTTAGTGCAAGAATGAGAAGACAGATGTCAACAGAACACCAAGCCCAAACCCTTCCCTGTCAGTGACACAACTTCAGTGGGCCAAAAACAATGATTCATTCAGGATCAAAAGTATTATTGATTCTGGAAGCACCCAGTAACAAAACAAGACACGGGGAATATCAGAGATAAGTATGCATGGGCGCCGCTAGCAATTTTGGGCCATATGACATAATATGAGGTTGGGCCTCCCTAGGTAGTGTTATTATTAATAAAGCAGGTCTCTGGGGGGCCCTAAAGGGCGTGGGCCCTTAGAATTGTCCCAACTTTCCCCTCCTTAGCGGCGCCCCTGTAAGTATGTAAAGTTTGCAAACTGATTAGTTCTTGAACAAACCTGTTTTCCAAAATTGATTTTTTTTTTGGACTTTGAAATGGCATAGCAGGATTTCTGGTAAGTGGAGTTTTGGTTTGTTTACTGGAACACAGCTACTGTGTTGATGATTCATTGTTTCTTGTAATGCAACCAGTGAATGAACATTTTCTCAGTATTTAAAAGCCTTGCACTCTGAACCTTTCATATTCCTTCACCTACTTGTTCGTACATTAGCTTTTCAGCCATTGTGAAAGATACTGCTTTATTTTGGGAGATGCGGTAACACAGTGACTTACCCTATGGCCTCAGAGGCAGACATTTCAGGTGCATGAAGTAAACAACCAGGATTTTTTTTCAGTCAACCAGTTGAGTACTGGCAGAGTACTACCTCAGGCCCAGCATGGATGGAATGTCAGTATTTGGGTGAACTGGTGTCTCTGAATTTCCCATTTTCGGTCTGTTTACTTCAAGGATCCAGTAACACATTCAGAATTTTTCCATAATGTTCTTTGTGTGGCCCGGGGAAGCAATTTTGTAAATTGTAATTTATCTAAATGTGAATACACGATATACATTCTGTGTGACATACAGTATAGCAATAAAAAATAAAATAATTAAACTAACTTGCCTGTTTTTTTAAAGTTTGATAAAATGTGCTATATAAAAAGCCCTACTCACATCCCGGATACCCAAAGATGTCACAAGATGTCAGTATAACACAGATGAGCCTGGGCTGGACCAAGCATGGAGTGCCATTCCTGAACCTCAAATACTATATAATATCTTGAACCTTGTGGCTCACCTGGAAGACCACTCTGAACTATCAGACACCCAATCTGAAAAATGGTGCTGTCTTATTGCAAGTGTAGTGCTAATTATATACAAATATAGTCTCAGTTGGCTGTCTGTTGTGTAAGTATGCAAATATTATGTGAAATGTGCTTTCGGTTGATGCTCAGAACGCCAGTATAATTTAATATGACACATAAATCTGTAATAAAGAGCCATAAAGCATCGCCTTGTAATCTATTACAGTGATTCCCTTGCTCTGTCTCTGACAGCAAGGAATGCATCCTGTCTAATGATGTGCTCGCAGGAATAGTTGGGGTTTCATCATAATTAAAGAGGAATGTCAGGCAGAGTTTAGTCACAAACACTGGCACTGAACATAATAGCGATAAGTGCCATATGGGAGTATAGCACTCTGAGTATTGCTATGAGCGTTCTGGATGAAGCAATTACTCTTTGGTCTGTAATGTAATCTGTCCATGTGATTTGTAGCTGACAGGTTGTGTGGAATATGTATGTGTTGCAGGGAGAGGGTGGTGGTGCGAGAAGCGTGACTTTTTTGCTTTGTTTGTTTGCTTAATTTGCACTTTATTTTTATAATGGACTTCAAAAGCCCATGCGGCGACGTGCGCTGGCCGCCTGCCGCGTAGCTGTCCAGGCGTTACACGCGCAGCACAATGAATTCATGGGTTATGAAGACACCCTGGGGACTGGACTCTGAGCGATGCAGAGTCACACAGAGTCATGTTCGGTGGGGTGAGGAGGTGCTGAGGAGGAGGTGTTCTTTCTGAGATCCTTCTACGCACATGACAAAATCTATGCCTGGCGTCACCTTGAAGTGCAAATTTGTCTTCATATAAATATTGCAGGAGGCGGAAAGGTGGAGAACGTTCTGTTCATGGTGCTGAACCTCAACCTCAATGCAGCATACTATGCGGCCAATGCTATCAGCTAAGAGTGTGATGTTACGTAACGTGTTTGCTGATTAATTAACGCTTTAGGCCCTCTATCCTCATAATATTGAGTTTTACTTTTAAATGTGTTAGACAACTCATTATATATGTTGTTTAATAGGCAGTTCAGGAATCGTGTTGTTTGTTATTATCGTTAAAATCAAAAATATTTTTAGTGACTGACATCATCATTAATGCGATTCCCAGCTGCTCAATCTTTCATTTGTTGTAAAAAATCCCAGCTGGACTTACTGATCAAATAGGGCTGTTTATTTTATTATGGGGAAGGGGGCAGAGTGTTTATAATTAATACCATGAGTAAATTCATCATTATGAGAATTTTGAAAGCTCATTGAAATGTGTGGATATGGGTGTTTGCGATGCTGTTTTTTTCTCTCCTAAAAGCCTTTTGCCAGCTTCTTGTTTTTCTGTGTTTTTTTTCCAGTGGGATTTTGTGCTTCTTAGCATGAACGCTTCACGTCCTCTTGCACAGCCTTCTGTAATATATTAACATCTCATTTGTATTATTTGGTCCCACTGTGTCTCTGTAAGCAGACAGACTCTCCCCTCGCGTCTGATTGCAGCCCGGCCCTGCAAATGGCTGCATGTTGGTCTCGCCTCAACCATCCTCAGCTGTTCCCTTTGATTTTTTTGAGATATATATTATGTACACAGCCCCTCCCCCCTCCGACAGTTTACTAGCATGATCTCATTATTTTATTGTACTTTCTTGCCCTGCAGGCACCTCAATCCAGCTGTTAATATTTTCTTTTTTTTTTTCCCACCGGCGGATGTTTGCGGACGCTGTGTGGAAATGGGAACCTTCCAGAAATGTACTTAGGCTGTACGCCTCCTGCGGTTAGGACCGGCACATATTCTGTCCTGGCTCTCAGCGGCTCTGACACTTTCTGTCCCTTCTGGAATGCCACCACTGTGTGTGTGTGTGTGTGTGTGTGTGTGTGTGTGTTTTTAATACATTATTTCTGTCCTCGCCACATCTACAACAGAAAAAACGCCTATTTTTATTTATCGTTTCATAAGTTTTTTTTTTTTACAAAAGAAAGTAAGAAAGGAACTGTGATGCCCCACTCCTCTTTACACTTGGTTCCTGTTCCTTCACCCTTTTACCTCCACACTCTTCAACTCTGGTTGTTAATGGAACAGTTGTTGCACAGGACTTATCTGTAAGAACACATAACCTAATTATTCTTGGTGTTTACTACAATGATGGCTGACTGTTAATGTAACAGATGTGGTAACAGTGAACGAAGTATGTCTGTAATCCAACTGACAGTTCCTAGTGGCTTCACATTGCTACAATGCCACCAAGGTTCCTGTCCTTGCATGATTTGGATTAAAGCATTAGCCTGATGAAAAATGACATTTAAAATTTTCAACCAGGAAATGCAAGACCTTTAATGCATCATTGTATTTTAAAAGAAAATGAAAAGATATCTGGGTTCTTTTTAGCTAAGGCCAGTTAGACCACTGCCTTTCACTGTCAAATGGAGGGAAGAACTCTTTCTCCTGTACGTTTGGTGACTCAAGGCCAGCTGGGTTGTGAGAACTGGCTTTCGTAGCTTCTGCATGGGAAAGGCGGGCTGTAAACGGCAGCCGTGTGGTGAAACACTTTCAAGTGCATTAATGAAACTGGTCAAGGTCTTGCACAATAAAGGACTTCTATTGTGAATGGAGAGTAAATTGGCTGTAGCATAGCTAGCATAAACTCAAGCTTCAGGCTTCACAAATTACATTTCAGGGACAAAAAACATCAAAGACCAGGACATCCTGCCAGTGCTTTGTGAAGTTAATAACCAACTAATGAACTATTTAATTTTCCGACTAGATTAAACAGACCAAATAAATGGCAGTTTCAATAACGCAGCTTTGGCCAGAGAGTTGAGAGCTATCCAATCAACTGTAAAACTTTTCAATGAAATACTCTTGATCCCCAGCTACAATAACATGACGTCAAGTGGACAGACGTGTCACTCGCAAATAACACATAATAAGCTTAGCTAACTCATTTGTTTTGAGCAATTAGTAAATGTATTAGAACATTTACCTGGGGATAAAAAAATAAAAAATTACATTGTATATTGAAACCAAAACAATTTTTTAAAAAGTACCAGTATACAACATCACAAAATCAAACACTAGTTGGAATTATGAATAATAGTCTAGATGAAGCGTTCACACTGAACAGCGAACAATATTAATCATTATGTATTTGTTACACCACCACTGTCAAAGTGGCGTCTCTACATCACCATGATGCAGGATTGTGTGTCTCACAGTGTTACATATATGTGCCTTTCAGTGGCCTGGCACTGCACCCAGGGGGTACCCCTCCCATGTGCCCTGTGATGGACTGGCATCCCATACAGGGGGTACACCTCTCATGTGCCCTGTGATGGACTGGCATCCCATACAGGGGGTACACCTCTCATGTGCCCTGTGATGGACTGGCATCCCAT